>PVKM010052063.1:0-10334 GCA_004027735.1 Carollia perspicillata
CTGGAGTACATTTGTGTTCCATGAGCATTTGTTTACTGAACGTGTCGATGAATTAATACTATAGTTAAGTCCATCAACACCCTTCTGAATCCGCAGTGCTTGATAGGGAGTGTATCTTGCCATCTGTATATAAGTCTATACAGAACATAACAAATCACTGATTCTCTCTTATTCTCAAGGCGGGTGTGGGGTGCATACGGGCCAATTTTCTGTCTTGAGGAAGCGGCCACCAACCATGTAGTTTAGACCTCACCGAGCTCCACGTTTTTGCCCAGGAAACAGGAATCGGGGTGCCGAACTGTGGTTCTGCCTGGCTACCGGGACTCGGGGAGGAGGCGGCCTTTAGGGAGAAATTTCCTAAGCAGGGTCTGCTGGGGTGGCCTGGAGAATGAGTGCAGGGGCTGGCAGCTTGGCGTATCCCACTCGCCCGGCCTCTGACTGCACGGCGCTGCAGCCGTCGCTCAGCGAGGGCACAGGGCAAAACCAGCTGCTTTCTGGGTTTGTCAAGCATCTCAAGTTATTTCTCGGGAGTTGGGGTTTGGCAAAGCCTGAAACCCACATTGCCAAGTCCTTCTTTCCCCCTTAATTTTTAAGCCCATGTGTATTTTAAGGGAAATTTAATCCGTATGTTTCTGTTTCCTTTACACTTAACTCATAAAAATGGTTTGTCAGAGCAATTTGATGTCCTGAAAATCTTTGGAGCCTTTATAATGATATTTTTTAACCTTTCTCCCCTCCCTTAGACACAGGAAATTGTGTTGTGTTTATTTTTTTATTTTAAAGAAAATGAATCAAACCTAAAGTCTCAGGGTCAATATCAATGGGTCAGACACGTGAGCTCAAGAAGCTGTGTTGTGGCGACAATGGCACCCTCCATGGCCGCTCCTGCAGGGCTCCGAGATAGGAGAGAGGTGATGTCCCCCCATGCAGGCATATGGCAGGGCGTTGCAGTAGAGCCCTCAGATATGTGACTGTTTGCCCTCCGAGGCTGAGCACCTCCCCTCTAAGCTTCTGTATTGGGAGATCTGCTCCTTAGAATTTGGGTCCCTCCACCTTAGTCAAATCCTGACATTCAGGACCGGAAGTTCATACACACAAGAAATTTAAAATAACTGAGACTATGAATTCTAAAATATAGTTCTCTAATCTAGTTTTCGTCATCCTCCCAGTAGGAGAAACAAAACAGGAGTCAGCAAGCCTGTCCTAACTGCTGGAGAGAGTGTCCTTGCAATGCTTGGTAAAAATGGCGTTCCTCCCAGAGCAGTGACTTTGCTGTCTCAGAAAGGATTCGCACAATCCCCAGACATCCACCGTGCAGGCAGAAGCAGTCCGTGCATCTGTGCTACATCTCAGCCAGAGGAGGGAATATCAGACCCGAGGTGACCATGCCACCTCTTCTACCATCGACTGGAGTTCAGCTCTGGCCGGGCGCCTTGCTGGCAGTGTGCCCGCTGAAAGACTGAATTGGGTCTTTCTGGACACGAAGGGTCAGAGTGTCTCGCAGTGTTGTGGCACATAATAGCTTGAGTCAGATCAACCAGAATGGCTCGGTTTAACCCAAACTGATTTAAACTCATTTGGCTGGCCTATCCCATCCCATTTCCACCAAATGGCATTAGAACTCTGTAACCTAACAGCCTGCACTGAGGCTTTCTCCACTGGAGAGAGCAAAAGGCCTTCATCTCCCAAAACGCAGTTGCATATACAAAGTCCAGTCAGAGGATGTGCCGACGGCTCCGCCATTCTGCCGTGGGGATGGTGCGGGAGAGCTGGACTCACTGGATGATGAAGACTGGGGGCTTTGCAGGGCTTCTGTCACTAAGCGTATGGCAGAGATGGAACACTGAAATTCTGGACCTAGACAGCTGAATGAAGGGTCAAAAATGGGCATTTCTGTAGAACATGAACATCAAACCAGGGAAGTGAGACTGCATATTGCTTTTATTTTGAGTCTTGGATGAGGGTAGAGTGGCCAGTCTTGGAAATTCGGTGAGTCCACAGGGCCTGATAGACGCCAAGGATTCACACAATAAGTCACAGGCGAGCACACTAGTCAGAAATCGACTGCCCTTCAACAGTCTGGGCAGGGGCAATGGTGCAGAAATGTGCTCTGCATATTAACTGCTTGAGCCAGGCCCTGGATCAAATGTCTGTGTCACCCTACTGAATTCACATGATACTTTCATAAGCTAGGTGTCATTAGCCCCATTGTACAGATGAGGAAACTGGGGCTCCTAAAGTCACTGACTAGGGACATTAAGCAACATGTCCAAGCTTGCGCAGTTCATGGAAGTGCTGGGATTCAAACACCAATCTGTCACCCTCCAAAGGCCACGCTCGTCCTGTAAAAGAAAAGCATCCTTGTTTGATTACAAAAATTATTCAGATTAGTAGTAACCTAGTCGAACAACAGAAACCAAATACTGAGGTTCAAGTCCCCCGTAACCCTACCCCTCCCAATAGCTAATGTAAATAGCATCGAGTATATATATCTTTTCTATGTATCTACTACCAAACCTAGAGACGTACATTTATCTTTACACAAAAAATTAAAATTGTTCTAGAACTTGCTTTCTACAATGTCTTGAGTACCTTTCTATATCAATAATACATGTCTACCAGGTCCTTTTTAATAGCTGCATAGTACTTCATTACAAGGATTGTGATGTTTAAGTCTCTTGAATAGCTGGACTAATTCCAACTTTTGGAACTGAAACACTAGTGAAATGAAATATACACTGTTTGTTCAGGTGCTGTCACGTATTCGTGGATGGATAACCACAGGATAATGTCCTAGGAACGGGTGTATTGGGCAACATAATATGCAACCCATGGTATGTCTACTATGTAAGATGCTTCCTTAGATCCTCTTTGGCTTTCTAGTTCCCTTAATTGCTGAGGAAGTTGAATACCAATTTTAAGACAAGTAACTTGGTCTTTCCCTTGGACTTCATTACCAGGGAATCTGAGAGCCTACAAGTTTGTGAGATTTGAGGTACAACCAACAGTGTCCAATGCTAAGGCAGAACAGATAGCGGATTTCCGAAAGTGTCTGTTTCTTCAGTGTAACATTGAGTAACTACGTACTGATTTTTGCTCTTGTGGAAAGCTCTGCACTAGGTCCTGGTTAAGCAGGGGTAAATTGGGGGCATACTTCCGGGCCACTGGAGCAAATGGCCTACACAAGATCCATCTGCCACTCGGCACAAGACTGCTGAGGTTGATTCACTCACATTGATACATGTCTCCACAGTTCATTTCTTTTTCTTGTTGAGTAATATTCCATTGAATGACTATATCATAAGTTGTTGGTTTGGTACCCATCGGTGACATTCGGGTTGCTTCCAGATTGGCCTTTGTGAGCAAAGATGCTATAAATACTCCTCTCTTTTGGGTAAAACCCGAGGCAGAATTCTGAGTCAGAAGGTACATATTTAATTTTGTAAGAAACTGCCCAACGGTTCTCTAAGGTTATTGCACTGTTCTGTGCCCCCAGCAACGATCTGCGCGCTGTCATCCCACACCCCCGCCAGCATTTGGTGCTAGCCTGGTGTCTTGTTGTAGCTTTGTTCTGCAGTTCCCTGAAGACTAGTCAAGTCAAACACCTTTTAATGTGCTTGATGGCCATTTATATATCTTCTGTCACGATGTGTTTATTCAAGTCTTTTGCAAGGTGACTACTATTAATTCCACTTTATAGGTAAGAAAATTGAGACTCAGAAGGCAAGTGATTTGCCAAAGATTCAAAGCTACCAAATAGCAAACCCAAGTCTTTTATTCGCGTCTCCTGAGTCCGAATGGTAGTTCATTTCTGGCACCCTGGATTCTTCCTTACAGTGGGTCCCAACTTCAGCTTCCCTGTCTGTAACATTCCACAGGACCCCAAACCTCCTGGCCTGTCACACAAGGCTGAGGTCGGAAACGACAGATGTGGAGAAAGGAGGTTGGTAGTGGTTTTAGGTTCACTGAAAACATCAGTGGTTCTTTTTCAAACAGAACTCAGAACCATTTCTCTCCAACCCGGGGTCCTTGTGTGAGGCCTGATGCCATCCCAGACAGGATCCTCTCACACTCAGCTGCTCGGCGCTGCCAAGCTCAAAATAAACTCTTCTTGTTCAAGGGCAAATGTGTTTCTCTGGACTACGTGTGACTCCCTTCAGCCTATTTGGTTTTAATTCAATCAGTTAAAATAACCACAGTTTCTCCTGTCCATATGCCACACTGCACTAAATTAGTGTTTGGTTGATGAAGTGTAAATGCTCCTAAGTGCTGGATTTTCTCTCGTATATCTGCAGGAGATGATGAATATGTAGTGTGTGTTTGGTGATTTTTTTCCTCCCAAGTTTGAGAAGTAAATGTATTTTGGAGGTGGACTGTCATGGAAAATCCCTCCTTTTCCTTGATGCTGAAGGTAAATCACTGAAAGAGCAGTGAGTGGGAATGAATAACCAGCTCTGGCTGGGCCTGATGCACGGAGTTTGCGTGCTGAGAATCTGAGAACCAAGCGCAACGTGTGACCTCCCTTTCAAATCAGGGGGAGCCTGTCCTCGCTGGACGGGCAGCCCAGACGGAAGGCGCCTGTTGCAGTCCTTTTAATCCTCTCTGAGCAAAGTCTTGAATCGCCACCCCCCCCCCACCCTCAAATAATGAATGAAGTGAATAAGCCATTGAGCTTCTAATTCCATTCAGTGCCTCGCTCTCCCGCGAGGTGCATCCGGTGGGGCTGACAATGCTGTGGAAGAATTACACTGAGTACTTGGCATATGCCGTTCGTGAAAAGGCTCCGCTGAGCAGTCTTACAAAGTGGCCGGAGCACCCCACTCAGCCCCTCCCCGGCCTGCCGCCATGGGAGCTCGGCGTCTGGGGCAGAGTGAAGAAAGGGAAGTGGGGCAGCAGTCTGGGGACAGGAGAGCGAGCTGGGCCTGAAGAAAAAGGGCCATGCCGACGTCTGCAAGAGGGAGAACGGAGTGATAGCGACGAGGCTCGGATTTGACAGGACGGACCTTTGAAGGCTTCTTGAAAAGCATTACTACAACTTCTTTAACTTCCTTTTTATTTCTCCCTCTGTTTTTCTTTCTTCCCTGATTCATTAAATGCCTGGTGCTGCTCTGCGCTGAAGGTCAGATGCCCCTGACATTTGTATGGCAAACTTGACCTGGCCTGTTTAGGAGGAAGGGGAAGACGACTTCCTTTCAGCTGAGGGTCATTCTAATAGGTACGGTGGCGCTGACGGGTCAGTGTTTAGGTGACAGCAGAGACGGCCTTTACGGGTCCGGTCACACGGTTACGGGTCTCCATTTCTGTGTTTGAATGTGCAGACACAGTAGCTTCCTCGCCCGTCCTCCGCCCGGGTGTGCTGATTTCTCACTGTGATTAATTACAAAGAATTCCCTCTGCCGTATTAAGAGGTGATGGTATAGAGATGAGCCATTGGTCAAACTGGGGAGGTATTTCTCGTGGGGGTGGGAAGGTGAGCAATTCGGCAGGAGGCCAGATCCCAAGCCAGCCGCGCCAATGCCATCTAAGGAACTCTTGGGCTGCCATGTACGTGGAAAAAGAAAACCTGAAAAAGAGGGAAGACCTCTTTAGAGGTTCATTTATCAGTTAACTGATGATGACAGAACCCTTCCTGAAATCTGGTCTTGGAGCCTAAAACTTAGCTTATACCTGCACTCAAACTCCAAACAGAAATCTTCCTCAAAGACTTGATGAAAATTCAACTGAGCTGGCACTCTGGAGAAAAAGGTAAATGACGAGGGAAGGAGGAGAATTTTCTCCATGGCTTTACTGCCCACCAAAACCACCCAGGTGACTCATGCAGATCACTCACTGCCCGCCCCGTGGGGCTACCTGGGTAATCAGAGAAGCAATGACCTCCCCTCCGCCCAGCAACATGGTAAGCATAGAAAAAGCACCAGTCCCGTCAATAGAAACATCGTGTTGGCTTTAACCAAAGAAAATTCAATAGATACTGGAGTCTATTAATGAGAGAGCCATGTCTACGTTAGTTTTTTTTCTTTTAAAGCAAACATTCCTGATAAATAGCACATGTTTAAAGCAGATTTCAGTGCACTCTAGGGAAAGAAAGGTCGCACATATTGGTTCTACAGTATCAGAAATTTCCAAAATAAGCCAAGGAGGTGGGTAGAAATAAGGCGTTTTGTCTTGGAGGCAGATCTACCCTTTTCTGAGCTAAGTGCTCTACTAGCCTTCCGACAGCACGACCTGTCAGAGCCAGAAGTGGCCTTCCAGATCTAGTCTGACCCCCTCCAACCACAGGGGAGGAAGCTAAAAGTGCTTCTTCTTTTTAAAAGCTGGGAGAATCTTGAGAAGATTTCAGGTGATGTCAACAGATACTCCATGTCACCTGCTCAGATCCTTCTGGCAGGAAGGACGGACTCAGCTCAGCGCCTGTCTTGCCTTTAACTCAGGTGTAAATCCCACCCGCGGAGTTGAAGCTCTCTTGCTGAGCAGCGGCTTATTTTGAAGTTAAGAAGGCCAAGGAAGCCCACTGGGAAATGTTTGCTTGGAGGACCAAAATCTAAACTCCCCCTGCTTGTCATGCTCACTTTTTTTTTAAGATGACACACTTGAGCTGCAGGAGGAGAGAGACCCCCGGCCATGCTAGGGACCAGAGGATGCCCTTTTCCGGTGTGTTGCTCTTGTTGTTTTCCATGTGCTTCTGAGGGTACCAGGCATGTCACCAAGGCTGAGGATGGGACCTCGAGCATGGTAAAGAATGTGACAAGTTTCCTTCCTGGTGTGTCCCTGTGTCCCTATGTGGCCAGCACAGTCAACACATAATTAGACCATCTACATTTGCACGGCTGCTGTTGACAACTTCATTAGTCCTGTGATATTCAGCTGGGTAATTCATTTCCCGAACATGGCAGTCTCTCCTGATATGCCTAACGGGTTGAATCTGATTTTGTAAGCTTTTGAAGATGAATGTATCCCCTTGTGCTTAGCTTTGCCCTAATAAGGAAAACAATGATAGCTACCGTGAGGAAACAGCATTGTAGTGCTTGACTTTTGGGTGCAGGTTGGGTCTCCAAACCACAAAGGCAGGAAACATTAGTAATTGCAATGACACTCCACACGTGGGTCACTTAATGTCCCTTGTAGTGGCGTTTTTGTCTGCCTCTGCATTTAACCTTCATATAGCCAGGGCATTCCACAAAATAAGGTGACCTTTCCAAGCGTATAAAATTAAGTTAATTAATGGTTCCAGGGGTGCGGTGGACTTTGGCAATGTTGTCCTGAAATGGGAAAACCAGATGAGAAATAAGAAATGCGACCCTTGTGTAGTACCCAACATCCAAGCTGCAAATTTTCTTTAAATCTGGGAACAAAAGTAAAAGATACATTCCTCTAAGTTCTCTTTAATCCCCGTAAGTATGACGAGTAAGTAGTTATACGAATTTAAAGCATGTCTGTACTGAACATCATCCACCATGCACTGACCCTGATCCCCGAACTGCAAGGCAAAGTCAAAGGCAAGTGAGACCTGAGCCCTGCCCTCACACCATCTCAGCCCAGCAAGGAGAGTACAGCCCCAGGCAACTCTGTGGAAGCTGGGCCGTGCTGAGCGTGCTAACATAGTTACAGACACCACAGGGAGAGAAGACACTTGCTCTGTCTGGGAGCATAAAAGAGACCGCTAATACGCAATCTCCGAAGCCAGCCTCCTTCACCCCCCAGCCAATCCGAATTCTCGTGAGTCTCTTCTAAGGATCTCACTCCAGTCCGCTGCTTAGTTCTGAGAAGTAGGACTCCCCGCCTTACCCAATTCTGAGTGCTGCTTGATCATCGATGAAAAGGTTCAGTTCCAAGTACCGAGCATCCCAAATGAAAAGGGAGGTCAACATTAAGATAGGTCTCAGAATCTCTCAGCTGATCCCTTCATCTCCCACTGCATCTGTTTCCTTGATTTTACAAAAGCAGATCCTACTAGACAGACTCCTTATTGGCAGCTAGAAAACAGAGACAGATTCTGTGCTAATATGTTTAACTACAGATATTTTTGATATTAAAATTTTCTTTACAAATAAAAAGGAGGAGGGAGAGAAGATGGAGGAAGAGAAGGAAGAGCCTGCTGAAAATTCAGCAGTTGTTCGCCCTTCGGTGCTGTACTTCACCAGCTGGACCACTTGGACTTGTGTATTGGACGCTTGCTTGCCTCATGGACTTCAGCTTCCGTGCTTCCTGGGAAGCAGGAAGGCGAGGGTTCCCACGGTTTGATGGCTGCACGCACACAGGGTTTGACACTCTACTGAAGCCACGCAATTTGCCAACTGCATTACGGCCCTGATCTGAGTGAACCCTTTCTCTCAATTGTGCATCTATGAATTCTCAAATCCCAGGGCATGCGTAATTTCACATTTATTTGAGGATTCTAACTTTCATAAAGTGAAGATGCAAACGTCCCCTTGGGCTCTGAGCTGCAAACAAAAGAGCTCCCCAGGAAAACGGCCAAAAGGAGTGTCACAGATGCAGAGGGCTCCAACATCTCTGTGACGGCTCACTGTCCTGCCCCATGACCCCCTCGCTCAGTCCCATTCTCGCTACACAGGGGCATGGTCAAGATCCAGTTAGCCATTTATTGTAAAAGTTCTTCTTTATGGGAAACTCCAGCGTATCAAAGAATGCAGATGGCCTTGGGGGTGTCTTCAAGAAGTGACCTGTGCTAATTCCTCTTGGAGAGATTTAGGTGAATACTGCCACCTATTGATAGGTGAAGTACATGCCACAAATTCCTACTTGGACCTGACATTGTGCTAATGCTTATCAGAGCAGTCTCATTATTGTGTTGGCCAAAATATATTAACAGCCCTAAGTTCATAGTTCTTCATACGCTTGTAATGAAAAATAAATGTTACACTAATTTATAACAACTCACAAACTGTATTCCTGGTAACAGGCAAAGGAGCGAGCAACACACGCCATGAGCTGTGCAGACAAGGGGTCTGGGTGTGAGTCCCAGCTCAGCCCTTCTGCGCGGCAACGAGCACCTCCAACCAGCTAACGAGTCTCTCCGCACCTCAGTTCCCTCGGCGACAGGAAGTGGATAACCCTCTCTGTGGGGTGTGGGAGTTGAGCGATATTGCTGCTCGGCACACAGGAGGTGTTTAATAAGCAGCGACATTTGTTATTATTTTTCCACAGTGCTATTAAAAGTAACTATCTGTGATGTAATGATCGGTGGTGATACGACAAACCACAGCGCTATCCGACTGGTGAAGTGTTCCCCAATGGACATCACTATCGGACCCCAGGGAACGGTTCTGCGCTGTTCAGTGCTGCTCAGTACCCCTCAGCAATACTACTCGTCTCATACAGTCGCTCTGACACCCCAAATTAGGACAGTGTGAACATAAATATTAGAACTTTAAGTGTGCCAATTGAGAAAATGAGGATAAATGGGCTTCATTACCAAATGTCTCCTGACTGCCCCAGAGGATATATGGGGCAGAGCAGATAAAGAATTATGATAAAACTTCGGAGCTGTGGATAAATGGGGCTTTGTGACCTGCTGGATAAGGTTGAGACTTAGAGCCAGACCTAGGAGGTTCACATTCCTTCCTCGGCATGGTGTGGGGGATCCCGGGCTCGCCCAGACAATAGGGGATTCATAGCTGGAGAATTCTAATGATGACTGAAAGGAGGGTGGCAGGCAGAACAAGAAGACTTTTCAGAAACAGGGACCCTGATTATCACATCAGTGCTGCAGCCCGGCGAGAGGCTGCTGAGAGGCGGTGTGAGGCCGTTCTTGGAAAGCCGTCAGTGGAGTGTTTGTAACCTCCTTAAGAGAATTCCATTTCTCAAAAACGCAACGCTGGAAAATCTCACATGATTCCTTCGGATAAACACTCTGTCATCAAATCACGCTGGAAGTCATGCAAACCCTATCTTTCTGAAGAGAGTCTTTCTGAGTGTCATGAGTCCAGTCTCCAAGACTTAGAGAAGGAGGGGAAAAAAAACCCAAAAGAGAGTTTCTCAGGTTATTTTGGGACCTTTACTTTTAGTTTCAAAGGTCAACTGGTGCTTTAAACAAAATAATCACGAAATGCCGTGCCTACGAACAGTCTGCACCTTTTGAAAAGGTCTGCTTTCGGACTGAATAGCCAACGCCACCCCCACCCCTTTTGCTTTTTCTCTTTAGGCTTAGAAACGGAGAGGGAGGGGGAGGAAGAGTTTCGCATTCATTACTAACAACTTCGCACATAATAAGCATGTTCAGATACACCCTGGGGTGTTAGTTTTCTTTTCCTATTTTTTTGTCTCCTTTTTAGCAGCTTTTGATAAGTAGCACATTTTATTTTTGAGAAAAGAAT
>PVKM010052064.1:0-10329 GCA_004027735.1 Carollia perspicillata
ACACAACCCGAGCATCCCTCGGGGGATGAATGAATAAAGAAAATGGGATTTTATATATAAGGGAGTATTTTTCGATCTTTCTAAAAAAGAAAATCCTGTTATTTGCCACGATATGGATGAATCTGAAGGACATTACACTATTATGCTAAAGTGCACTATGCCAGACGAAGACAAATATTGTATTATTGCATGTGGTCACTTAATATGTGGAGTCAAAAAGGAAGAAAGGAAGGGACCAAACTCAGAACCAAAAATGTGTTGTCTGGTGGCCATTGGTTGGGGGAAGAGGGGGTGGTTGGTAAAAACGTACGCAAACTCTCTGCCATAGGACAGTAAGTCTGGGGCATCTGATGTAATCACGTGGCTAAAGTTGGTGCCATTACTGTATACTTGAAATTTGCTAAGACAGTTAGACCTTAAATATTGTCACCATTAAAAAAAGATAAATATGTAAGGCAATATAATTAATGAGATGGGGGCAATGCTTTCACAGTGTGTATGTAGACCGAATCACCACATTGCACACTTTAAATACCTTACAATTTTGTCGATAAACCAGAGCTGGCAGAGAATGACAGGGGGCCAGGCTGACAGTGGGGTGTGGTCAAGGAGGCCACCCCAACAGATGAGGCTGAGCAGGGAGGGGCATTACTGAAATGGAGAGCCATCTGAGGGTGTTAAGGAAGGGGTGAGTTTTGTGCTGGTTCCAGCCTGTGGACACCAGGGTTGGGGCTGGACCAGCCCATCTGGTTCTCAGGATTGCCAGACGCACGTCAGCAATAATTATCAGGAAACTGGGGGTGGGGCGGGGGGTGTTACTTCTTACAGGTGCCTGGGCCACAGAGCGAAGTCCAGTAGAGAGGAAGAGTTGAGGGGCTTGGGGTTCTGCTTTTATTAGGGTCCTGGCCGGGGGTCTAGGGTCTAATCCTCACTCTTTATTTATTAAGAGCAAGAATTTAAAGTACAGAAAGAAAAAAAAAACAAGCCCCAATGATCAGTTATTGAAATCAACGAAGATCTCCAAAATAAAGCAGGGTGGGGGTGGGGTGGGAAGGCTGGCAGCCTGGTTCTTTATCTAGTGCTGGCTGGCCACGTGTTTGTTCCAGACCACATCTTCGGGGTGCAGGCCTCAGCAGTCACAGCTTCCTGTGGGCACCTGCATTACAAAAACCAGAAACCCAGTGCCAGGATGGACACCCCAGGGTGCCACGGGGTACAGAACCTGGCTTTGCTTTGGGACAACAGCTCCTAGGAGCTCAAGAGACCCGTGATGGGGAACAGTGGTGGGGACGATATCGAGTCCAGCCAAGTCCCTGGCCGATCTGGGTTTTATTTCCTCCAACTCCGAAATGGGAGTAGCCAGCCCTACTCTGCTACAATAAGATGCCTCTCCAGGTATCCGAAGATGGTGCCCAGTGTGACACAGTAGTCCCAGCAGTCCCTGTGTCACTCAGGCAGTCCCTGCCCTGGAGGAAAAAGAACCTCAGCCTCCCTCAGGGCCTTTCAGTGAGCTCTGTGACTTCCTTCAAGTTCCCCCTAAAGTAGTAGCATCTTGTAAAATGAAGGAATCCAAGGATTCCCTTTGCTCTGCAGGCGGCAAGAGAGTGTGTTCCTTTGAAGGAATGCCAGCCAGTACTGCCCTTCTTCCCAGGGGGTCGGGGAGGCCCTGCTGAGAAGGCGACTTCCGAGCTGACCACTGAGTGGCACACGGGCCTCCTTTGAAGAGAGCCGCCTTTTCCTGCACAGTTCCTTTCCCTAGCCCTGGGGTCTGCTCACTGCCCACCTCAGTCAGGGCTTGAGGGTTGAAATGGCATACATTCATTCATCAAGGTAACCCCAGCTAGAAATCTTAAAAAGTCATACTGCCCCTCCCTAATTCTAGCTTCTTCTGTGGTTCTCTCTTGTTTACAAAAACCAAAACCACCTTTACTTTCTCCTGCACAGACTCCAAGCCAACTTTTGGAGGTAAGAACTGCACTTCCAGCTCTCGCGAGCATTTGCTGTTGGCCAGCCTTTGGGCGCCCTCTGCAGGCCACGTGAATTTCTGCCAGCGGTGCAGCTCCAGCCAGGGGACTCAGGGAAGGGTGTCCCCACAACTGTTCCTTCAGCCACAGGCTGCATTTATTGTCTGTCTCCTGAGCAAGGGACCCCTGTCCTTGGGCAGAACCGTTAAAGACGCCCCAGGGAGAAAGCCTGCTGGGGCAGAAAGGCTGCTAGCTTAGGAATGTGTTGGTATCCATTTAGGACCTGCTGTGAGCCAAGCTCATCCATTCGTTCGTTCATTCATTCATTCTTATTTAAGTCCTACATGTGCCAGGGCACACGAATTTCCCTGACCCTTCTACAGTCCAGTTTGAGTTCCCTCTCTGCTCAGCCCCCCCCTCCCCGCCGAGATACCCCAGGCCTTTCCCACAGTGGGCACCCCGGGAATAACCACCACACTCCGGGAGCCCTCCCAGCAAACACAGACGCGATTCCTTTAGCCCCGCCCACATTCCGCAACAGCCTTTACTGTCATTCCATAAACACAGAGTCCTGGGAAAAGGAAGTCAAAAGAGTTTTTATTAATATTGTTGCTGTTTGTCGTTCATATATATATATATGAACAACACAAAATGCCAACCAAAGAGCCAAGGTAGAAAAATAGGAGGATTCTATTGGCACTAATGACGTGGTCATCACAGTCGCCACTGGGCTGCAGACAGTTTGTGAGGGTGCGCGGGTAATCCTTGCATGGGGTGCGGTGGGCGGAAAAAAGACATGTTAGGGGTTCACAGTGGCATCAAGCTATACACTCAGGTTCTTTTTTAGAGAGAGAGGCCGTGCCGGAGGCCCTGCCCCCCTTCGCTTCCTACGGTGTAGCAGGTCACATTCGAAAACTGAAGGAACCTAAAATAAACCTAAAGTAACAAAATGAAATAACCCCCAGAGCCCTGCAGCGTATGGCCAGTGCACACAAGCCACATCCCACTCCCCGGGTCTAGCCGGAGTGCGGCAGAGCGTAGAGACGCGCGGCGTTCCGTAACCTGCTTCTGTCTATTGGTTTGAAAAGGAACGCCTAGAGCACCCACAGAGCGTCCAAAGGCTGTTCTACAGACCGGGGACATGTTCCGGGGCAGGTGCTTCCTGGCAGACTGGCCAGACTGCACTGCACTCCGCTGCTCCTTCTGCAAATTCCCTCATTTGACCCTGACCCGGGACAGTGGCCCCAAAGTAGCTTTGACGCCCTACCTGACTGGCACGGCTGTTAGCAACGTGGTGTTTCTCCGGGCAGTTTCCTGCATCCACACCCCGAGAGGATGTCCAACCCTAGCACCTGGAGGGTGGCTGGTTAAAAAGGGACCTCAGGGTCCCCCACCTGCCCTCCTGCCCCATTATCCTAGCTATCTGGACAGTCTCCTAGCTTTACGGGCCTCTGCTCCCCCCAGATGATAAATTCTTGAAGGGCAGGGTCCTGCCTGACTAGTTTCTGTGGCCACCGCTGCCCAGCACAAAACCAGGAGTTTAGTTTTAAGAAATGCCTTCGAGGATAAGTTATGGGGAAATCGTGAGGGCGAAAATCACAGACCTTCCTGTGAAGTTCCGTACGGAGAAGATGTGTTCCAGCTTCTGCCCCGCACAGTATGTGGGACAGAACGCAGCGGTCCCCTTCAGGGAGATGACGCAAAACTAGCAAAGACGCCTGCACAGGCTGTGGGACACACCTGAATGAGTATTCGCCTTCCGTGGAGCAAGAACTAGCGAAGCACGGCATTTTGTCGAGCACGATAATCGAGCCTTTTCTGCCCAAGCTGTAAAAGACCTTTCGGTTTGTTGCAGTAAAAAGAGGCTGAGGGACATGTGTGGCATTCAGACTCCCAAACACCTTAAATCAGACGTAATGTTGCTCTCACTGGGTGTCCAGCTTTAGCCTGTCCTCCGCTCTCAATGCAACCAGGGCTTGCTCTGCGCCCCGAGCAGGGGAGTGGTTTTATTACAGAGATTACCCACTCATGCACTGGAATGAGTGGAGGCTCCTGGAATCACAACCAAGTGTTCTGAGAGCTGGAAGCTTAAGCCTAAAGTTTCAGGAAGGGGACCTGCCTCTAGGCCTTCATGGATGAAGCACTTCGAGGCCACATAAAGTTTTGACTTCCTATAAAGAAAAGTTTCTTTAGAGAACCTCTCACTATAAGACAGTCCTATGGAACCCCCTAAAATTTTGGAATACCCCCTCTCTGCAGGCACTGTCCCAGGCACTCTGCCTGCCCTTCTCATTCATTGACAGCAACGACCTCTCCAAGAAGATACTCTCAATGCAATTGTACAGACCAGGAAACTGGACCCAAGCCCTCAGAGCTTGAAAGCAAGCCCGAGTTTAGAGAGGCTCTGCCCCTCACAGAGACCTGCCACTAGGCCGCCGGCCCCTCGAAACTACTCTCCTCTTGCAAATTCAGAAGCTTAGGGGGTCAACGTGAGCCAAAGTCAAGGCTTTTCTGCAAAAGCATCAGTTGCTGTGGGTGGATTGGCTGAGGGGCTAGACAGGAAACCGTGAGCTTTCAGGGGACTGACTGCCCTCGGCAAATGCTCCTGGAACCAGGCGGTGATAAATTAGGCCCCTGCGCAGCCACACAAAGGAGACCCACAGGGATGCACACAAAGACCCCGGGGTGTGGAGTTCAAAAGGGGTAGGTCCCTCCACCTTCCCCCCTCCCCCCGGGGCCGTGGCTCTTCCGTTGCTTTCAACCTGCCACTAGGCATCTCGTCTGCCACAATTAGTCTCGACATAAGCGATTGTTATCTCTCAGCCGTCCTGAGAAACGTAACAGACTGTGAAAACGAAAAATCAAACTGATGCTGAGAATGAAGACGTACTAGACTGTTATCTTGGCAGGCATTTGGTTTATAGTTTTTATCATCAATAATAGAATGTCCCTGTTTTACATTATATATATATTATATGTGTGTGTATATATATATTATATATCTATACTTCAATAGAAAGAGACATAGAAAACCCTTCTGAGATGAGGCATGACACGTAACACTTGACACTCATGTACAGTACAGAGATGGACATTCTACATGGTTACAACAGATGCTCAGAGGCTGGAGCATGTTTACAAAGACAGCAGAGCACCCCCAGAAAAAAGAGGTGCACCATGCAGCTGGACGTTTATTGCCATGAGTTCTCACTATGTCCAGACAGCAAATTGAAGTTAAAAATGGTATCTGCTGTTTGGCAAAGACAATGGCCGTCAGATTCGCCCTGGCTCCAACACCGCTGGCTCCGTGGTCTTTCCAACGACCAGGGAGCAACACACTTGGCTGACGGGAGGTGGACACACACGATGGGAAGCACTCGTCCAAGGAGGGGCAGTCGCTCCAAAGGTAGGGTCCCGCAGCGAGCATCTGGCTGGGACGTACCACGCCCGGGGCTGCTCTGCAGGTACCGGGTTCCCCCTGGGTTAGATGGTGGGCTGGCGCAGGAAACAGTCTACGTCTATCGGGAACTTGGAAATGTAGCCAGTGGGAGAGTGACCCGAGGACGTGCTGACCCCGCTGTGTGAGGACCAGGAGGCCAGGAGAGGTGGAAGCAGACCCACAGAGAAGCCTGTCCACCTTTGCAGAACAGGCAGCTCCCACCCGCCTCTGTCCTTTCTCAAGGAACCCACGGTCGGGCCTCCTGCACGGTGGCTCTTCGGGGCGCATTTCCCGACACCTGCACCGGTTTTCCCAAAGCCACATGGTGAGCATGTGAGGAATCAGTTCTCAGATGAGCCATGGTTTTATGACCATGACCTTGGGTTACCCAAGGCCACAGCCCAGGTGCTGGGACCAGGAATCTGGTCCCAGATGAGTGTCCACACTTTATGAGGCAATTCTGCCCAAGCGGGAGAAGGGGCCGGGGATGATGACACTGTCGTCTCCCACCTGCCCTCACACCTCTGGAAGAGGACTCTCCCGGGCCGGTCACCCTGCTGTCCAGCTTCGTGTGTCCCCAGCACAACTCAATGATTCTCTGGGCTTCTGTTAGCCCCACGGAGTGCCCTCGGTCTTTGGGACCACATGAAACACCTGGCAAGTCTCAAAACTCCCCCTGCAGTCACTGAACAATTTAGGTGTGGTCCTCCACCTAACCGCTGTTGTCCTCTCTGACCTCGCTTTTGTCCCTGCTGGCTTGGGCTGTTTTTAATTCTGCTAAATCAATGGTAACCTTCCCTAGCCCTTTATTTCCCTAAGGCAAGAAGACATGTCTATTGAAAGATACCCAGCACCCTTCTCAGAGCTCCCCTGAGGCTGTGAGCCCAGCACGCTGCCTCCATTTAGACGTTTTGTCCTTCCACAGACAGGAGGAGCTGCTGGCACGCTAATGGTGTTAATTTTTTTTTTTTTTTTGCAATTGCATCAAATGCTAACCTAGCATTTCTTTGGAAGTACACCAGCAGGAGCCACACACACCTGTGCATTAACCTCGGTGCCCCCCTCTGCTAGCTCGAGGCAAAGTCAATTTTCCCCACCACAGACAGAGATGTAAGCAATCACGAAAATAATTTACGGACCAGGGCTATGCAGAGAGAACGTCCGGAGAAGTGGGGCAGGCGACTGGTTCACCATGTTCCAGCCAGTTCCCTTCCCAGCATCACCTCCATCCCTCCCACACTGCCCGTCAGCTGCCCACTGCTGTGATACCATGAACTTGGGAGTTCAGAAAGCATTCCTTCGCCCCTTGCTGAAAAAGCATGAGGAAGGAATGACAGCGTGGCATCACATTTTCTTGGACAAGTGGCACATTGAGTCCGTTAAGGATTCTATTTACACAGATATATTCACTCTGCACAGAGGATAACCTGAGTTCTGAGATGCTTGAGTGCACTTCCTTGAGTCAAAAATGATAAAGCTATGCACTAGTAACATCCTGGGCAACACCTAGTTGAATGAGGGCACGCTCTCTTTGTGAGCCACTGGCGCTTACAAAGGTGGGCTCCCCAACTCCAAGCACTGTTTTTCTCGTATCTTCCCTAGAAACCATCTTGGATGAAACTCCAGGGGGCTAAAGGCTGTTGGGTAAAGTCTGTTGCCTTTAATTAACAGCGTGAGCTCAGCCTTCGCAAGTCTCTGATATGGAGGCGGGATATCCTGTCCCCGCCCCCTGCCTCCCTTTGCCCCCTCCGCTCTGAGCTCCACCCTGGAATGGCTGAGATCTACAAAAGGGTGAATTGGCCCATGCTCTCCTGGTCTTCGGTGGTTCCGGCGAGCTCCGCAAGGCCATTACTTGAAGTAGTTGAGTCCCGCCACCAAGAAGAACTTCTCCAGGAAGAGCTCGGAGTCCAGCACGGCGATGTGCGCGGCGCGGCCAATGAGCGCATTCGCTGTGCTGGGCAAGGCGTGGAGCACGTTGTGCCGGACCAGCGTGCAGCCCTTGGCTTCCACCAGGGGGCGCAGGAGGTTGTTGATCATCTCCGCGTAAACCGGCCCTGCAGGGGGGAAGCGAGCAGAGAAATGGGGGGCCAAACTCGGCAGAGGAAGCAGGAACAACGAACACTGGGTATGTGCCCGTTTCCTGTCCCTGCACAGGACATCAGACGTGCCCGGTTAGGCAGAGTCCAGTGCGTGAACGGACATTGGTCTTTTAAATCGTCATAATGAAATGCAGCTTACCCGTGTGCCTGTCCTTGAGGGCCGTTTTGCACATCTCGATCCTGGCTGAATGAAACGGCACATAGCGGTCTTGGGGTGAAGCCACCAGCACAACGTTTTTAAAATACTGCAGACCTGCAACGAGCGAGGTGGGTGCACTGAACCCAGGGAGCTTCCACATGCCCCACCCCCCAGTTTGCATGCACCGGACAGGCCTGCCCTGGGACAGGGTACACGAGCAGACACCTAACACACAAGTGTGTCTCTGCAGAAGGACCTTCTGGTCCGAGAGGCTGAGAAGAGAATTTGCTGCCAGGGAGTTTTCATGTCGTAGAAGGAAGATGTGGGTGTTGTACCTATCAGTCAGGGATGCTAAGGTGACACGGAGCAAGCTACTGTGCACAGGACAGGAGCAAGGTGTCGGGACAACAAGGTTGTTGGGGCCAGAAGCACTCAGGAGTCCTCGCCCTCAGCTGCCCTCTGCTCAGAAGCAGGACAGTGGGCTGGGGCTCCTGCAGCTCTGAGCCCTTCCTCGCTGCAGACAGTGGGGTGGGATGGGGGTGGGGTGGCGCACCCTCGGCCTGCCTGGGAAGGACCTCTCTCCCTGCCTCATCAGCATGAATGGAGAGTGTTCGTCTGCCCTGGGGTGGGTGGGTCTGCCCCTGGGTGAAGGCACTGTGAGCTGGCCCCCAGGCCTGGGGCCTGAGTGATCAGGAGGTAAAAGGACTGCTGGGAATAGGAGGCCACAGCTCTCCTGTAGAGAGAGCCCCCCTGTGTACACACCTCGGTGCCCATCTGGGATGCCTTTCCCATGCCATCAGGGAGACCAGCAAAGGGATGGCTGAGTCCTCAGGTGGCCTCCTGGGAGGGAGAGGCTGTGCCTCCCAATCAGGCCCCACTGCAAGTGAGCCCGAGTAGCGCTGATGCCAGCTGGGGTCACAGGGGAGCCCCAGCTCCCACTCAGGACACGCCGTGCAGGCGAAGCCACGCACCTGTCTTTTGGCTGAGCTGGTACAGGAAGCACTTTCGCAGGTCGGCGTTATCCCTGAAGGTCAGCTGCAGGAGTGACCCAGACTTCTTCAGCTTCTGCATCAGCCACAGGCCTGGGGACACCAAACCCAGCCGAAATCACACGCGTGGAACCAGGCAGAAATAACCGGGGAAGGCGAGACTCTGAACTGTGATTCTTCGTCAACATATTATGAGAGAGAGTAGGCATCCCCTTTTTGCTCCCAGAAAGCTGGAAGCAGGGGAGAAAGCTGGACACCTAGTCTCACCCCGCTTAGCACCAGCCAAAGGCCGTCTCTGCCCAGGTCTCTTCCCACTGTCCACGCCTGGGGGAGGTTCTGGAGTCACAGGATTCCAACCAGAGGAACGTTCGCCTCCGGCTTCGCCTCCCTCCGCCCCAAATGAACAGCGACGAACACCAGGCATGGAAAAGCCTTACCTGTGCTCACCAGGGTGCTGTTGTTATACAGGGTGCCCAGGTGGGGCCCGGACAGCGACAGGAACGTGTGGAGTTTGCTGAGGTAATACCGGAACCGAGGCCTGGTGAGGACCGATCGGATGATGATGTTGCCGAGAGAATGGCCAATGAAGCTGTTTAGAGACAGAAGCGGTGACGGTGACGGTGACTGATGGCAGGCCTGCTGCCCGAGAGGCCCGCCCTGGGAGCGCAGGGGTGGCGCCAGCCACCTCCCGCTGGATTTAGGGGCCGTGGCCATGAGATTGAAGCCACCGATGCACCCCTGTCCGGTTTCCAAACTCTGGCCGGGTTGAGTTTGAGACGGGAGTCTCCATGAGTGGCAGCTGCTGTGCGCAGTGTGGTCCGAGAGACGTGCGGGCAGCTGCCCAGCTTCGTATGATGGGAGCAGCCCCCTTCCCCATTGGTCTCCCTGTCTCCTCTCAGTCCACCCGGGGGCCCTGGCTGAGCGTCGAACCGTCCTGGTCACGCACAGGCTGCAGCGCCAACCGTTCCTGAGGCCACTCGTGACCCAACCTGGGACCACCTCTCCATGTGTTTCATTCGTCTCTCACCCCCCAACACCCTTGTCCCCCTGCCTGCTCTCCGTCTTCACTGGCTGGCGACCCCCTCCTCCAAGCCCACTCCAGCGCGACTGTCCTCACAGGTCTGGGAATCCCACACGGCGCTACTTTCAAACTAAGTAGCTGCTGTGGAAACCCTGTCCCGTGTCCTGTGCTGGTCGCCACGCCTCTGGGGGCCTCTGCATCCTCGAGTGTGAGACAAGAAGGAAGTGACGTTTTACCCCCATTGGAAGTGCACACGCCCAACGACTCACCGCCGCGTCCACACACATTGCAAGTGCAGGCTGTTCCTATCAGCCTAGTCGTGTACACGTGTCAACTAAGTGGCCTGTCTCAGTGGGAGGCCACCGTCTGTGCCCCCGGGAGCCCTCTGCGTGTGCAGGGAACCCGCTCAGCTCTGGGACACACCCTCTGGGTGCGCTGGTCTTGCTTCATGGAAACAGAGCCTCCGAGATTGAAAGGCTTGATGAGGTTACAGCCGGGACTCGGGCTCGTGGGCGTCAGAAGAACACTTCACACCTAGGAATGTCCGACCAAGGCCCAGTCTCTCCCTCCTGAGCCTCCAGTGCTCCTTCTCCTGCCTACGGGCTGAGGTAACTACGGGGGTGTCACCTCCCCTCTGGGGAGTCCTCTACGCCAAGGGGAGTCCCCAGTCCGTGTGTC
>PVKM010052065.1:0-10328 GCA_004027735.1 Carollia perspicillata
TATATGTACCATAGTTTTTTGATCCATTCATTTACCGATGGGCACCTAGGTTGCTTCCAACACTTGGCTATTGTAAATTGTGCTGCTATGAACATTGGGGTGCATAGGTTCTTTTGGAATGGTGTTTCAGGGTTCTTGGGATATAATCCTAGCAGTGGAATTGCTGGGTCAAAAGGCAGTTCCATTTTTAGTTTTCTTAGAAATCCAATTAATCAGAAAATTCATTTGGCTCTTTCTTCCACATATACCCATAATCTGACCATTTCTCATTACCTTCATTGCTTTCATACTGTGTCAGCATCATCTCCTTCCTGGATAATTGCAGTGGTCTCCTAACTAGGGTTGCCCCATTCAGCAAATAAAAATGCAGAGTACTATGTTAAATCTGAAGTTCAGATAAACAACAATTTTGTTTTAGTATAAGTATGTCCCAAATATTGCCTTCTTCACACAGCAGCCAGAGGGATTCTTTGAAAAAGTCAGACTAAGTCATGTCCCTGTTCGAAATCGTGTGATGTCTTTTCATCTCATTTGTAAGAAAAAGTAAAAAACAAAAACAACCACAAAACACCTCACAGCCAAGGCCCACCCACAGCTTGCAAGATCTGCTACTGCGGACTAGTTCCTTTATCTCATTTACCCTCCTTCTCCTCCTCCTTCCTCTGCTTGCACTTCTCTTATCCCAGATATGCCCAATGTCCTTTAGGTCTTCATTTACACTCCTGGGTGATACCTTCTCTATCACCCTGTTTAAAATTGCATGCTTCCCTTCCCCTTCCACGCTTTATATTTTTCTGACATCACCTCCCTTCCGCAGGAACTCAAGTTCCATGAGAGCATTTTTTGCTTTTTGTTCCCTGCTGCATCTCCAGTGCTTAGAATAGTTCGCAGTCACGTAATAGACGCTCAATAAATATTTAATAAATGTTGAGTTAAGGCAATGTAGTTATCCAAATCAATAAATGGCTTTTGTGTCTGTTTCACGTTCACATTCTGATCACTCAGCATATTGTTGTCTATTTCAAAGTAGTCAAGTGACTGCTGTAATCTTAAAGCCATTTTCCGGTAATTCTATAACAGTAACAAACATGTATAAGCGCAGACACGGTTCTAAGGTATAACAATATCTCAGAACTTTAAGTATTATTAGTTCACTAAAAGATGAAAAAAATAAGAGACGGAGAGGTGAGTAATTAGCTCAAGATAATATAGGTGGGACAGGGCAACGTTGGGTGCAGAACCTGCGTTTTTAGCTCCATTTGTTTCTTTCGAGCTTGTTTTGGTTAAGATACCAGTAAAAAGCTGTCAGGGATTCAAGCCAAAACTCAACAAATGCCGAATGCTTTTTACCCCTCTGGACAAGGGCTTGACGTTTTGCATTTGAATCCTACCCTGGGGAAGCTGAAGGCAGGTGTCTAAAGGGGCGGGGAGGAGCCGCCAGACCCCCGCCAGCCAATCAGAGCGGGCAAGAGTCTCCCTCCTCCCCCCCCCGCCCCACTCTGACATTCTCGCGCCAAAATTCCAAACAGACTTCGCTCCTCTCCCAGCTGTCTCCCTCCGCCGAGTTCCGCGAACCGGAACTTTGTGAGAAGAAGAAGAAGTCAGCGTTCTCCGGCCACTGCCCGCTCAGGTCCTCAACATTATGGGTGCGGGTTCCCAACTTCGCCTGAAGTCCTTCGCTGTACAAATGAGGAGTACAGTTTCAAGCCCGCCGTTGTAGGGTGGCGGCGTGGGCGGGACGAGGCGGCGGAGGGATTCCTGGAGCGCGCGCTGAGAAAGCGGCCGCGGAGCTTGTGGCGCCAGAATTCAGAGCGCGGAAGATCTGGGGCGACCGCTACCTGGCACTTGGGTCTGTCTCGCGCCGCGGACGCGGCGTCCAGAGACCAGAGAAGATGGTGGTCCTCCGCAGCAGTCTGGAGCTGCACAGCCACTCCGCCGCTTCGGCCACGAGCTCCCTAGACCTGTCCAACGAGTTCCTCAGCTTGGAACACGTCGGCCGGAGGCGGCTCCGCTCGGCCCGCGCCGCTGAGCAGTCCTCAGTCGCCGCCGCGGCCGCAGTGGGCGTGAGTACTGGCCTGGGGAGGGCGCCTTGGGCCGGGCCTCAGGGACTGCTCCGGGCGCGTTGCCCCGCTGGGGCCTGGCAGTGGGCGGCGCGGTGCGGGTGACAGTTGCGGGGGTCGGTTAGGAGTGTTGTGGAGGACCGGTAACATGGAAGTCTTAAGATCGGCCCCTCTAAGGGTGTGGGTCCCTAAGGGTGTGGGTCGGGTGGAAAGATCGGACTGCCCGGAAAAGGGCTAAGCCATTACTACCTCCTTTTCCACAAGAGGAAGCCAAAACCCTGTGCAGCCGAAGCGCAGTGCAGGGGCGAGCCTGGGTTGGGGAGGCTGTCCCCGCCCCCCACCTCACACACTTCCCTAACCCGTCGCCCTGGCTCCCGCCCTGAGTTCGCCTCGATCGGGGGGCAAGACACGTGTTCGGACTGTTAACTGTCTGCCTAGAAAAGGTTTTAGGGACCAGGGGGATAGAAAGAGTGTAATGCCGGTTCCCTGACCTCCATTTACGATCCAGAGAGTTTCCGTAATAAGAGCGCGGTGAATAAAAACCAGGTTGCATAATGTGTAGGGATGGAGACCAGCATTTCGCGCACACCCGCTGCTCTCAAGCCTCATGACAGCTCCATAAGCATGGGGAGCTGTGTTTGTCCTACAGAGGAAGAAACGGACTCCAGAGGTCACCGGCGAAGGGGTAGCTCTCCGATTGGAGCTTGGACTCTGCGCCTCCGGAGCCTTTCCCTTTCTGTTCTGCCGCGCTGCAGTTACAAAGTGTCTGCGGGGGAAGTTTCGCCCCCAAGGGGCTGGAGCCGGCAAGGGAAAGACGTGCTCCTCCTTCGAAGAAGGGACTCTCTCCCCTCCGCACCTCGGCTGTGGGAAGAGTCACAGGTGGAGGGGACAGCATTCACGGAAGGTGGGAGACCGGAGAAGGCCACACTGGGAAAATCAAGGCAGCAGGAAGCAGTCTGGTTCTGTTGAAGGGAGTGGGGAGGCGTGGGGATGGGAGAAACGGGGCCGGAGAGAGGCCCCGGGGAGGCGTGTGGGGTGGGGGGGTGACCGCCGTCCGAGTGAGGAGCCGTTTCCGTCGTGGGTGCCCCATCCTGGCTGCTGCTCTGCCGAGGGCAGCGGACGAGTCCTGTTCCGTGTCTGAAAATGTGATTTTGAGTTGTGAAAACCATTTCCTGATTTTCAGGATCGGTTGTCTGCCTCGTGCAGAAGTTGGTAGAGTCTGGGGAGGCCAGACACTTCTGGGTTGAACTCAGGTCACTTTATTAAACTATGTTCAAGAAAGCTAATTATTTCAGTAGATCTTTATGGACTTATCTTCAGGACAACACTAGATCCTGTGCCTGTAGTGTATTGAATACAGGCTAAATCACAGGTGTTTAAAACAGCTGTCAGTTTTGAATCTCAATAATCAGCAGGTTTCTATACGTTAAAAGGTGACACCCACCACGTGGTGTAATGAGAATTAAATGCGATCATGCGTATAAAGAGATTATCTGAACGCTTGACATATACCGTAGTTAGGGCTCAGTCATTGTTACTTATTTAGGCCAGTCAATTTTAGTTAATGGCCTGTCGTCTTTCCAGTTTCTCAGGCCAAAAACCTCGGAGTCATCCTTGACTCCTCCCATTTTACATTAGCAAATTCTGTTGGCTCTGCTTTCACAATATATTCAGAATCCGACCACTTATCAGCCTCTCCGTTCTTGTCGTGCTGGTTCAAGATATTATTGCCTGGATTATTAAAATAGATTCTCGACTGGCCTCCCTGTTTTCCACCCTTATATATACACATATGTGTTGTCGATTGTCCTTGCTGGAACAGAACTTAGACTAGCAAAGGAGACCTAACAGCAATATACAGAGACTGTTTGCCATAAATGTCCTATCAGTGGCAAGTGGTGGTGGAGCAATTAGCACTCAGCTAGCTGGATGTTACAGGGTGGAAAGGATTTTTTTTTTTTACATACCTGGATTTCCAGTAGGGATTATATCTTTTTGAGACACAGTATTACTCTCTTCTATAAATCCCCTGTGGACCAAATTGTAACTCTTAGAGGGTTACTTAGTGAGCATGAGTTTGGATCAAAAGAAATAGATAATCTTGAGGGGCAGTGTATTCATGTTGACAAAGCTCACCAACAGCAAATATACCTTTGCCATGGGACTATTTTCTAATCTGGGAACTTTATATTCAATACATTTGACTCAATTATAGCTTGACCTTTTTTTTCATCTATCATGTATTTCAGAAAGTTAATACCCTGACTGTATTTGGATCTAATTGTATTTCTTAGCCTCTTCAACCACAGTCTCTGACAGCATTTCTTAGGGTAGATTACTCTTAAATATGGTTGAATTTACTCATATTCATTAACTTGGATTTTTTTTCATCTAATCTCAGGCTGACTTTATCTTCAAGTTCTGAAGGTACCTTTAGTCACTCATTCATTAACCACGTACTACATTTTGAAAATGATCTCACTCAACTGGGCCTAAGGATTTTCCTTCCTTCACTTGTATGGATTCTCTGAATTTTTGTTGTTTTAAATTTGATTTTTGTTTTTAATTTATGTCCTACCAACCTTATGAGTTTGGGTGCCCCTTCTGTGGTTTCCTCTTCCTCTAGGGTTAGACTAGCCTTTTTCTATTTCTGTGCTTTCACAGGTCTGGGACTCATTAAATTTATGGTTGTTTCTGATGCTGAAGACTCACTTAAGGATTGGTGATAATTGTACATTATTTTTGGGTAGTGTTAATGTACACTTTTATTCTCTATGTTGTTACGTAAAATAAAGTATGCTTTAGTTTGTAGAAAGTATGGGTTTTTTAATTGTGAATTTATTTAAAAGTTTGGAAAGATACTCTAAACTCAACAAATATGTGTACAACATACAGGAGGTTTTCTTAAAACTGGAAGCATAACACAGCACAGAAAAATGAGAAGTGTACAGCTTAGTGAAGTATCACAAAGCATGGATAGGGAAGTTTTGACATGTGGCAATGAGCGTTGTTCCCTGGAGCTGGTTGACAAGGCTGCGCTGCATTTGAGAGTCTACTTGTTTTGACTGACCCTTCATTTTAGGTTTAGAAATTGGGACTTCTAAAACAGGAATCTGATGAGGTAATGTTTAGGATGGATTATAGACAACAAATCTGGAGTTTGGAAGGCCAGTTAAAAGATTATAATATTAATTGTATAGCACTTGCTATATGCCAAGCAAGGTACATGATATGCACGCACACATTTGCCCTATAAAGTAACAATATCTTCATTACAGATATGAAAATTAAGGCACAGAGACCTTATGTAATTTGGACAGGATTATACAGATTTAAGTTAAGAACCAATCCTAGGCAGTCTGTCTGAGTTGGGCCTCTTAATTTGTTTGCTATTATGACAATAGACCAAAGCAGAGAAAAGTGAAGCCTAAATTAAGGTGGAGGAACTAGGAGGAATGGAGAGAAAAGTGCCAAATAATATTACAAGGGGCCTGAAAGTTGTTGAGATACAGGGAAGGAAGGCAGTAAGCCAAAAACATGAATAGTAGATTGTTGGGAATATATGGTGAGAGATTGGCACTATGTATGTTTGGGACTGATCTGATAGTTGAATCTTTCAAGTTGAAAAGAATCATAGCAAAACACAAAAATATTTAAGAAGATCTGGAGCAGTGGCTGTATTTTAAGGATGAGAAGAGGATGAATTATGTAAAAAGGAGTATCATGTAAACCAAAGGATCGAAGCATTTAAAGAAAGGAGTGATCAACTCCACAGAAGTCATTAAAGTAGAGCAGAGGCCACTGGATTTACCTATTGGGAGATAGTTTTAGATCCACTGAAAGAGCAGTAGAGGTAGAAACCAAATAGTTGGAGCTTGTGGAATAGATTGATAGTGAGGAATTGATCACACTTATATTTAAGGATGAAGGTAAGGAGGGATATTATAACTATACAGGGTATAATATACCATTGTGCATTAGAATATGCTGCTGTTCAAACTTTGAAGGACCCCAAAGTCTGGGTGAATGCATTTTACATCAGTATTATAACTATGATTTAAAAAATCCTACGTGCTGATGTGGCTCAGTGGGTTGGGCACTGGCCCGTGAGGCCTGCGAACAGAAAGGTTGTTGGTTCATTTCCAGGCATGGCACATGCCTGGGTTGTGTGTCAGATCCCTGGTAGTGGGCTTGTGGGAGGTAGTCAATCAATGTTTCCCTTGCATATCGATGTTTCTTTTCCTCTTTTTCTCCTCCCTTCCACTCTGTCTAAAAAACAAATAAAACTTAAAAAAAAAAAACTCAGTTAAACCTCATTTGTTGAATTGATGTTGAATTAACTCAATCAATTGACCCTCATACATATTTTCTGTTATGAATTTAAAGCTTTAATAAACTTGGTTTTCTGTGGGAAAACAACATATTAGAATATTTCTGCCCTGGCTGGTGTATCTCAGTGGATTGAGCACGGGCCTGCAAACTAAAGGGTCAAACTGGGTCACCGGTTCGATTCCCAGTCCAGGGCACATCCCTGGGTTGCGGGCCATGTCCCCAGCAGGTGTGGGGGCGGGCACATGAAAGGCAACCACACATTGATGTTTCTCTCCCTCTCTTTCTCCTTCCCTTCTCTCTAAAAATAAATAAATAAAATATATTTTTAAAAGAATATTTCTGTTATGCGATTGTGTCAACCTTGGGGAAAAACTTGTTATTCTATTGTATGCTCCCTGAACTAGTTTACTTACTGATTCTGCAAGATTATGACTTAAAATCTAGCAATATATTTTTCTTCTTTTAACTTACTGATTCTGCAAGATTATAAGACTTAAAATCTAACAATATATTTTTCTTCTTTTAACACTTTAAAGACCTATCAGTGCTCCCAATATTTAAGTAGGTTTTAGTCAAAGAATAAATGTGGACACTACATCTCTAGGCTTTGTTTTCAGATTATGTTTTCTCTTTGTTATTTACTTCTTAGGAAAATCTTTTCTGGTAGTGCATGTTGTAAAATGTAGAAAGTGAAAGTCCCCATTTTTATCATCCAGTGTTAATTACTCTTAGGAGTTAGCATTTAAGTTACCTCTTGAGAATTATTTTGATAAGCTATATTCAAATGTGACTTTGATTTAATAACTGCACTAGTTTCCTTCAGAAAGCAGATGTACACAAGATAATTAAGGTATTTATGACAAAAAAATGCAGATAAACTAAATGTGTGATATATTAACCATTTGTTAAGTTGATTCATGTAATGGGTGTGCTACTCTCCATTCATTTTAAAAGATTTTTAGAATAATATTTTATGACATGAGAAAATGTTTATATTACTAGAAAAAAGTTACAAAACATAAATAGTATTATGCTAACTTTAAAATCATGCGAATATGTTTGCATAGGAAAAGAATGCTTTGTACACCAAAAAGTTAATGGTGGTTATCTGAATGCTTATTTCATTTCACATGTCTCTTATAAGAAACATTTTTGAAAGTTATTGATATTTTTAAATTCCCTAGTGTGTACCTCTATGTAGGTGATTCCCCCAACACCTGTTTTTTTTTCTTTTTTTTCTCCACACTGTTAAGATTCCTTTTTTGAAGCCTACTGCTTATTTAGGAAGGATAAACTAAGCCACTCACTATACAAATTAAAGATTCACATATGACATTAAATCTCCCACGTTTCTCAAGGAAATTTTTTCCCCAGTATTTAATACCCACTTCCTTTTTTCCCCCTATGGAAACATGCTTTTTAAAAATTATCCCCAGGAGCCCTGGCTGGTGTCGCTCAGTGGATTGAGCACCAGCCTTCGAACCAACAGGTTGCCAGTTTAATTCCCAGTCAGGGCACCTGCCTGGGTTGCAGATCAGGTCCCCAGATGCAGGCTGGCAAGAGGCAGGCAATCAATGTTTCTCTCTTTCTCTTTCTCCCTCCCTCCCCCCTCTCTAAAAAATAAAAATCTTTTTTAAAAAATCATCCCCAGGAATATGGGGATAATTTCTTTTTATTAAAAACGGACCATTTTAACCATTTTTTTAAATGTACACCTCTGTAACATTAGGTACATTGACATCATTCTGCAACCATCACCACCATCCATCTCCAGAATTTTTACATCTTCAAAAACTGAAGCTCTGTACCCATTAAACATTAACTCTTCATTCTTCCCTTCTCCCAGCCTCTGACATCACCATTCTGTGTTGTCTCTATAAATTTATTCTAAACGTCTCACATAAGAGGAAACATCTGGTATTTGTCATTTTGTGTCAAATATTGTTACAAAAAGTGCTTTTTTCACTGTTTTCTTCTGAGAGTTCTGAAATTTTTTTTAGCTCCATATTGTACATTTTAAAGCTGTGAAGTTTCCCCTACCCCAGTTGGTTTAGAGTTACAAAGAAGATCATTTCTGTCATCTTTTAATGTTGCTATTAACAAATAAAACCATTACATCAGACTTGTTACAAGTATCCACTGGAATCTAAAAGCCATTGTTATTTGAAACTGTCTTGGAACATTAAAATAATACACTGACAAGCTTTTTTAGCAGTCAAAAATTTTACCTTATTTCCCCCACCTCTTTCAACTTGTATTTCCAAACCACTTAATCCATAGCATTTTATCTTGATTTATTTTTATGCTTTAAGGTTATTTATTATACTTTTATACTTGTAATACAAAATTTAAAAAATTTACTCACTGTGTATTGAATTAAAATTATATTCAGTTGATCAAAACAACAAAAACATTATATTGATTAAAATGATGAAGTATAAAAAGTAAGATTTCTTTAGGAGTTCATGTGTGAAATCCTACCCACCCAATTCATGTATCTGTGAATAAATCTCATTGCTGAAGACAGCGTTTGACATCAGTTTCGTTGTTTTTAAAATTTTAAGCACTGAGAGAACATTCATATTAAATAAGTAGATAGTAATGAAAGGAATTTTGTTTAGCAGTTCCATTCAGATTTTGAGCTTTTGTGCCAAAAATCATTCGCCACAGTCTCTTAGCTTAATTAGGCCTCTTCGATTTTGTTGAAAGCAAAGAATTGGAAACCACTTAACAAAGGTAAAAGTTTTGTTGCCTAGCTTAGTGATTCAATTTCTTAACACCTATGATTATGTTTTTCTTTGTTTGGCTTTAGGAAGGTTTGTTTTTTTTGTTTGTTTGTTTAGATTTTATTTATTTATTTTTAGAAAGAGGGCAAGTGAAGGAGAAAGAGAAATATCAACATGTGGTTGCCTCTCACATGTGCCCCACTGGGGATCTGGCCTGCAACCCAGGCATGTGCCCTGACTGGGAATCGAACCGGTGACCCTTTGGTTCAAAGACCGAGCTCAATCCACTGAGCTACACCAGCCAGGGTGGAAGATTTTTTAATGCCTTAAGGCAGTACACAATAGTAAGATTCAGAATGAGTGAGAGATAGGACCCTCAGTAAATGAAAGAGGATGCCTTATGTTAAGGTTGCCTTAGGCAGATCAGTTTTAAGAAAAAGTATATGTGGAAGTTGAGAATCTGGAAATAGATTTTCTTCAAATTTTCCTTGGAAAATCTTATCTTAAACTGTACCCTTCCAAGATGTAGGTGTTTGTTTTAAAAATAATGCACCTACCTAAAAGTGTAGGTATCTTTTCAAACATCCTTAAATACAGGGGTGGGCAAAATTAGGTTTATAGTTGAGTACATGAGACCGTTCATCCTTGTATTATTTGTTAATTATTGTATTATTTGTATTACAACTGTAAACCTATTTTGCCTGTGCCTATATAAAAAAAGTACACTGATGCACGGCTAAAGAAAACAGTATTAAAATAAAAAGAGGACCAACCGTATGGGAAAACATACTTGCCAATGATACCTCAGACAAGGGTTTAATCTCCAAAATATATAAAGAACTTGCACAACTCCACTCTAAGAAGACAAGCAACCCAATTAAAAAATGGGTAAAGGACTTGAACAGACGCTTCTCCAAGGAGGACATACAGAGGATCCAAAGACACATGAAAAGATGCTCAATATCGCTAGCTGTCAGAGAGATGCAAATTAAAACCACAATGAGATACCATTTCACACCGGTCAGAATGGCCATCATAAACAAAGCAACAAACAACAAGTGTTGGAGAGGTTGTGGGAAAAAGGGGACCCTAGTACACTGTTGGTGGGATTGCAGACTGGTACAACCACTATGGAAAACAGTATGGAATTTTCTCAGAAAACTGAAAATGGATTTGCCTTTTGACCTGGCAATTCCACTGCTAGGATTAT
>PVKM010052066.1:0-10328 GCA_004027735.1 Carollia perspicillata
ATCTCATAGCAAAGTAGATCCATGTAGATTAGATAAATTCTAGAAGCTTTTGCACTTGAACCAGTCATCCAGATTTATGCACTGATATAGACTGGGCTCTTGAGTAGTTGGTTAGCATTTCAAATGGAATTGAGGAAATGAGATCAAGAATCTTGTTAGTAGTTTGCTTTCATTAGTCTGAATCTGGTTGCCTCCACACCTGCATATTCATGTAGCCGACAGTTCTTTTCTGCCCTGCAGTTCCCTTTGTGCCTGGGGCAACCCTGTGCCTCCTGCTCTGCTTTCGTACCAGTGGGGAAAAACCCTGTGGTGTTATTCACAATAGGGAAGTTAGTGTCCTAGAATTGTCATTTGTTCTGTTTGAACTGTCCCTGGAAAGCTGAGTAGAAAACTGAACAATGGATTCTACAACTGTACAAATTACAGCAGGATATTTTCCCCACTTGCCTTAAAGCTAAGTTGCTTGTTTTAAAAGTGACCCAGAAGTGAGCTTGTGGTGACATTTAAAATCACACAAATTGAAAAAGGCAAATGGTGCATTTTTGCATGTACTGGAATTATTTATTTTTCAGTGTTTACTTTAGGCAAATGTGATGAGGATTAAAGAGCATTGGCTTTGCAGTCCGATGTCTCTGGGTTAGAAAGATGCAGGCACTGTGACTAGCTTGGAGGTGTGACCTTGGGCTAGCAACTGATCTCTCTAGGTCTCAGTTTCTTCTCCTGTTACATGGGGATAATCATACTGACCTCATAGAATTACTTTAAGGCTTCAGTAAGATGATGTAGTTTGGTGCCTGGCACACACCATATTCTTTTTTGGGAACAACTGTCACATTGCTATTTCACAGAGGGACAGTTTAGTCACAGAACGAGGGTTTTCCCACATCAAACTTTGGGCAGAGAAACCAGATCTTTTTCTACAAGGTAGGCATTTCCTGCTGCTTGGTGATTCTTCTCAACCCATCAGCTTCAACAGTACAACCTAGGGATGGACTCATGTTCCTAAAAAGATTTTATTATTTTTAGAGAGAAGGGAAGGGAGGGATAAAAAGAGGAAAAGAAACATTGATGTAAGAGAGAAACATCAACTGGGGACCAAGTCCAAAAACCAGACACATGGATTGACCGGGAATCAAACTGGCGACTTTTCATTTGTGAGACAACGCCCAACCAACTGAGCTACCACCCCTGTCAGGGTCAGACTCATTTTTTATTCTTTAAGAATTCTTCCTCTCCTTTCACTTTCCTGAGGGGCTTGCCCTTGGATGTAACCAACCCTCAGGATATTACCTGTCAGATGTTCCTTATACATATTGCCTTTCTTCTGGTTGGAATTGTTCCTAATTAGGACTGAGTTAATTAACAACAGCAGAACAATTAAAATTCCTTTTTGTAAGAATAATGGCATCCTTTTTACTATTCTCTGGATGTAACTTGCTTATAACAGGAGTAAGGGTGTGCATGGTAAAATAAATGGATACAGAGGTGGTTGTTTAAACAAATACAATCTTTGGGAAGAAAAAGCTTGCAAAGGCAGGTTTTGCAATTTTAATTTTCCAGATACCTGCCCAGGTTTTGTTTTAGTTTTTCCGTTTTTTTTGTTTTTTGTTTTTGCTGATTAGTGCCTGGTCATTAATCTGTAGATCTTGTCAAGCAGCTCTTCTTCCAGAATAACACCTTTCCTGCTGTTCTAATCAATATTCATAACACAGACTAGAAGTCCAGGTAGCAGGTCAAATCGAGGTTAATCTGCTCTGAACGTGGTTCTGCTGCAGGCTGTCTGCCACCAGGTGTCAGCAGAGGCTGCCTAGGCCTCAAGATGTAGGGCTGAGAGAGCAGAGCTGTTAGTTAATGCTTCAGTGGGTAGGTTCATCCACCTGTCAAATGGGCCTTACAGTCCTTTAGCTGAAGGTAAAAGCCTGCAGCCTGTATATGGTATGGAATGTTATACTTATGTTCAAAAGTGATCATGTGATTGCTGCTGCCTAAAATTTATACTTATTTCAAAAGCCTAATTATTTCAAAGCCAATATCCAAAACTTTGATTACTTAGACCTCTATAATATTAACTTACTTTTTAAATGAATGCCAAAAATGTGTTAATGCTTTGGAAAATGCTTCTGTTTATTCGTTGAGAATTATTTTCTTCATGATTGAAAGGTGAAAAGCAAGTTTTCATTGTTAAAGGCTTCCAAGCAGAGGTGAAATGCTTAAACAAATTCTTTCTCAACCAACAGCATTAGAGGATGCTCTTTGCTAGGTGGAAGGGCTTGGAAACTATCCTCTGTGTGTGGAAAGGGGAACCTGAATGCAGTGCCCGGAACTGTGACAGCAGAGTGACCCCCACCTCAGGGATGCAGGAATTAGTGACACAAGGTGTCTCATTTCCCTTTCAAAGGCTGGATGTTCTCATATGTGATTAGGCAATACCCTCAACTTTTGGAGTACTTAAAAAAATTCCTGTGTTTGTTTCTAGATTACTTTAAATATTACAACATACCAGTTTAAGGTAGTGAACAGAATGAAACACCAGTTTGCCATGGTGCGGAACTGCCTCTGTGGGCTCTGCTTACGGTTCGGCTCTGTCTGGCGTTGGGTTGAGTAGGTGCTAAGAGCAGTGCCTAAGAGTAGGTCTGAGGTGGCAGGGTCTCTTTATAGCTTTGGAGCCTCTGTTGGTGTCTAACTTCAATCCCACTGTCAATGCCACTCAGCTTTTTGATGCATGCAGCATAGCTGGTAGACACTTTTAGACTAAGATTTGGAGGAGAGACTTGGTCATGTGTAAGATGGAACACAGAAGCTGGGAAGACAGAGGAGACCCCTAAGAAGGCCTGTTTGAGGTATGATCTATTTCAACCTCTTCCAGCTCTCCCTGTTCCAAATTCCCACAGCCCCAGGCTGAATGAGATTCCCCTGACCTAGTGAGCATTCTAGGAGACCCCTAAGAAGGCCTGTTTGAGGTATGATCTATTTCAACCTCTTCCAGCTCTCCCTGTTCCAAATTCCCACAGCCCCAGGCTGAATGGGATTCCCCTGACCTAGTGAGCATTCTATGGTCTGAGGTCTCCCATATTTGATAGAAGTGTGTTGGGACCTGTTGTGCAAAGGTCCTGGTAACTGGCCTTCCTTGGGGTCTCCAGATCAAGGGGAAAGAGTAGTTGACTGGGAAAGGAATTAGTGTGTGGTTCTCTGTATTGTTTCCCCTTCTTATTCCAAGGTAGTTGGGCTCTTGGGTGTCCTAGGCCATAGTTGCTTGAAGAGTTCAAAGCAGAAGCATCTTGAAGACAAATTATTTCAGTCTTTCCTGAAAATCTTAACTGGTCACACAGATTTTGCTAGATGGCTTGAGGTGGAGGGGAAAATAGGAAAGGCCAGGGGGCTGGAGTGATTCCCTAAGGCTGGAGGGGATGGAGGCCTATGGGTTCTACCACTGGCAGGTATCTGTGTTCCAGGGAGGTGGGCAGACCTCAGAGGGCAATTTCTAGCCCTGAGCTGGGCAGCATGCCCACTCTACTCAAGACCTCCACTTTGAATGGACCTTGAGAGCTTGTTTGGAGGTTCTAGCAGGGGAGTGCAGCTACTCGTATACCCTCAACTGAAGACCGGTCCTCTCTTCTAGTTGGGAAGGTCATCCTCTTTGATTTAGCACCCAGCTTCAGGGGGACGCACGTGGATTGTTGAAGGAAGAAGGGGACACCTGCCTAGCCACGGTCCCATATCCACATATGGTGGATAAAAATTTGGGAGGGATATCTCAGGAGCAAGAAGACATAGCCCCATACCAGGCACCCCAGCCCAGGGTTCCAGTGCCAGGAAGCTAAATCCCCACAACTTCTGGCTGCAAAAACCAGTGGGGATTGAGTCGGTGAAAGAAATGGCTAGATCCCAAGCAGTTCCACTTAGCAAACACACAGATGGACTTACTCAGACTCACTCCCTCTGAACTCCAGCACCAGGACAGCTGTTTAAAAGGCACCAGAGATATACAGGGAGGAACTGAAGTGTCTGGCATCAAGGTGGGAGCTGGGGAACAGCTTTCTCCCAGACAGAAAGGTGGCCAGAGACCACTGTCCCTTTTCTGAACCCTCCCCACACAGAGCCACAGAGCTAGAACGTATGTGCCATATCCGAGACTCCATCAACGTGGCTAACAGTTTACCCTGACCTGGAGATCCCCTGAGTCTCCGTCCCACCCAACTTATAGCTGTTAACAGTGGGTTTTTCATATGAATAGCTGGTCTTGGCTCCTGCTTCGCAACTTCCTTAATCCTCTCAAACAAGTGAGAGCCAGCCTCAGTAACTCCCAGCCCATGTACTTCTTGCAAATTGACCCTAGGCCTGGCACTAGCAGCAGCCAGTCTAGACTCACAGCCTGATTTCACAGGGGAATCTTCAGAACAAGTAGCAACTGTCTCAGATTGCTTTATTACTCATAGAGGGTGGCCATGTAGCCTGCACCACCCAGGAAACCCTGGAGCTGGTGTACCCAATGGACAGCTATAGACCATGTTGGAGCATCACTACCCTGCCCTTGGACAGCTATTCCTCCATGGAGGGCAGAGGTTGGTGGTCATTGGTCACAGCCAGTCCTTGCAGCTGACTGGACTGGGTAAATCTTTCTCATTGATTTGCCAACAGCAAACAAGGATCAAGTACAAGAGGACGGTGTACGCAGCCCACATGAAGGGTGCACCTCAAGTACTCAGCTTGAGTGATAGCAAAAAACAACCAGAATTGCCAGAAAATCAAACTCTGTAGAAGTCTGACAACCAAGGAGTTAAAGAAGAAACATGCACCCAGACCTGTAGGAGGAGCAGAGATGGAAGCCAGGGTGGAGAGGACGTGCACCAAGGTGGTGTCTGGAGGACTGAAGCAGGCAAGATGGTGGCTGGCGGATCAGGCAGTGCCACATCTGCCTGTGGATAAAGTGGGAGGAACAACTGGGGATCAAGACAGACCACACAGCCCAGGTTTCCAACCAGGAAAAATAAAGCCCCAAAACCTCTGGCTATAAAAACCTGTGGGGGTCGTAGCAGCGGGAGAAACTCCCACCCTCACAGAAAAGTTCATTGGAGAGACCCACAGGGTCCTAGAACATATACAAACACATCCACCCAGGAATCAGCACCAGAAAGGCCCAATTTGCTTGTGGGTAGTGGGTGAAGTGACTGAAAGTGGTGGACAGCCAAGCAAGTGGCATTGTTTCTTCTGAGACCCTCCCCCACATACAGTGCCACAACCCAACCAAGTGGGTTGCCCCACCCTAGCAAATACCTAAGGCTCTGCCCCTTACAATGTGATAGGTGCACCAAGACAAAGAAATATTGCCAAAATGAAAAAACAGATCAAAACTCCAAAAATAGAACTAAGTGATGAAGAGATAGCCAACCTATCAGGTGCAGAGTTCAAAACACTGGTAGTCAGGATGCTCACAGAATTGGTTGAGTATGATCACAAAATAGATGAAAATATGAAGGCTATAAAAAGTGAAATATAGAAAAATATACAGGGGACCAACAGTGAAGGTAAGGAAACCAGGACTCAAATCAATGATTTTAAACAGAAGGCAGAAATAAAAATTCAACCAGAACAGAATGAAGAAACAAGAATTCAAAAAATGAGGAGAGGTTTAGGAACCTCTGGGACAACTTTAAACATTCTAACATCTGAATCATAGGGGTGCCAGAAGGAGAAGAGGAAGAGCAAGAAATTGAAAACTTATTTGAAAAAATAATGAAGGAGAACTTCCCCAATCTGTCAAAGAAAATAGACTTCCAGGAAGTCCAGGAAGCTCACAGGGCCCCAAACAATTTGGACCCAAGGAGGATCACACTGAAACACATCATCATGACATTACCCAAGATGAAAGATAAAGAGAGAATCTTAAAAGCAGAAAGAGAAAAGGAGGCAGTTACTCACAAAGGAGTTACTATAAGACTGTCAGCTGATTTCCCAAAAGAAACTTTGCAGGCAAGAAGGGACTGGAAAGATGTTTTCAAAGTGATGAAAGGCAAGGACCTACAACCAAGATTACTCTGTCCAGAAAAGCTATCATTTAGAATGGAAGGGCAGATAAAGTGCTTCCCAGATAAGTTCAAGTTAAAGCAGTTCATCATCACCAAACCCTTATTATATGAAATGTTAAAGGGATTTATCTAAGACAAAGAAGAAGATCAAAACTATGAACAGTAAAATGACAACAAAATCACAACTCTCAGCATCTGAATCTAAAAAAGACCAAAACAAATGAGCAAAAAACTAGAACAGGAATAGAACCACAGAAATGGAGATCATATGGAGGGTTATCAGTTGGGAGGGGGAGAGGGGAGAATGGGGGAAAAGGTACAAGGAATAAGAAGCATAATTAGTAGATACAAAATAGACAGGGAGAGGGGAAGAATAGTATAGGAAAAATAGAAGCCAAAGGACATATGTATGACCTATGGACATGAGCTAAGGTGGTGGGGGTGGGGAATGCTGGTGGGAGGGGAAGTGCAGGGCACAGGGGGAGAAAGGGGAGAAAAAAACGGGACAACTGTAATAGCATAATCAATAAAATATACTAAAAAATAAATCTCTGTGGAATGCTTAATTTCCTTTTTTTAAAAATGGTTAATAGTACCCTTTCCTTCCAGATCAAACCATGTGCATGCAAAATTAGAGAAGCATACCTCAAGTCAGTATACACATTCATTGTCTTTTCATGTGACAATTACAGGCCCCCGTGAATGCAATCAGTTCAGCTTTCTGAGCAGAGGTTCCTGGTGGTAAGGACTTGGTCTGTACTAATCCTTCAAGAGTCACAGTTACATATGCATCTGTTTCCTTTGTCTGTATAACTGCTTCCACCTGCATATAGAGTCCAGTCTGCCTCTTTTAGAGGATGGTCCTGTCAACAAATCCTTTCTCAGAAGAGGAAAACCCTATCTCCCACAGCACATTCTAATGGCTTCAAGGAAAAATGACTTTCAGGGCTTCCAGAAATTCCAGTTACAATTCACTTAGTGGTCTATTGACCACAGCATATGTCACTCTGGTATCAATCAAAAAGGTCTACAATTTCCCTCCCACTGTTAGTTTTTCCTAGTTACTAGACTCTGATTTCCTTTTCCCTCACTTGGAGCACTCATTTTTCCAGTGTCCCTTTGCCTTGCAATATGATTGCCCTGTCCCGAATAGGAGCTTTTCTGCCACCAAAGTTGGTTCCCTGATGGGTTTGGGATAGAGAGATCAGTTCAGGCTCACCAACTTTGGCTCTCTGAGCCAAATAAGGAGGGTCCCTCAGGGCTTGAGGGGCCTTGGCAAACCTGACCATACACACAGCAACCATACTGATCTTCCTCTTTTCTCTCTTCTGAGCTTCTGCTATCTGCCACAGGCAAATTCCCTTTTTTCTGGACCATTTTCCCATTTCCCTGATCTTTGACAAAGCAACTCTAATTGCAGTATAGTACAGTAGTTTAAAGACACATTCAATGGCCAACATTCTCCTGAGTCCAGATTATACATAAGCCAAACAGTATTACAATAAAAAAAGAAAACGTTTTCTTAACTTCATGAGCATAGGTCAACAAATCAGCCAGAATTCACCCCAAAGGGCTATTTCCCAGAATAGAGGCTCCCCCACCATTCTACCAGGCAGAGCTCTGCAATATCACACAAACCAGAAGGAATTCACCCAAAAGGGCTATTTCTCATAAAAGAAGCTTCCCCAACCCCCCTGACAGAGTTCTACAAACCAGAAGACACCTTAATTAAAACAGAAGATACTCTTTTACCAGACAGAGATCTGTAATATACTAGACAGCACCCTGGAAACCAAAAGGCAACAGAAGGCACATTTTTAAATCCAGGACTGCAGTCCTGAACCAGAAAGGTCAGTGATTCAATTGCAAGTGAAAGCAGTAGAGAGTGCTGAGAATTGGAGAAGGAGAGTCCCCAAGGGAAATCACTTGGCAGCTGCTAGGGAGTCTCCAAGTTTGCACTCCAAGGCCTCCCAGTCCAGGCAGCAATGGGACTCCCTGACAAGTACCCAGACTTACTAGAGGGTCCTGAAGGTATCCTACCAGAGTCACTAGAATAGGAAACTTGAAAAGTAAATGTTCATGCTGCCTGTCACTACCAGAACCAATAGGTAGAGACAAGATTGAATCTTTATGGGTACTTTATTCATATGGCCAGTGATCCAAGAAGACAGTGGGTTACATACCCTCAAAAACTGTTTTAATGTCTCATTACAAGCTGACATTTTCATGGAGAAGAAAGGGTATGGAAGGGCAGGGGTTTGGAAGAAAAGTTAATTGAGTAAGAGTTTGTAGTGCAGCAGTGATTTTCCTAGTACTTCTTTATCTGTTCATCTATACTTTGTTATCTACATTACAGGGTATTCCCTCCCTGGTACACAGTGGCTCAGATACTGTTTCCAGGGCTTGCAGACCTGTGGGGCACAAAGGTTGAATTGCTTGTTGACCTCCTGGAGTCCTGCATTCCAGTTCCTGAAATAACAGCTTCCACATACATTAATCACTTAAGCCTGTCAACTAAGGCTAAAATCTTTAACTTGATCTCTCCTATCAGATGTGGCTTAAAGGAAGAGTGTGCAAGACATTTGAAACCATTTTTATATCAGGAGTAAGCAGGAGAAAAGCTGATTTTACCAGAAAGCCCACACTGAATGTTTGAGTTGTGCTCCTGAGTGTCTGTGGCTATTTCCTTATCCAGCCATTCTGGGCATGTCTTCTGGACTTCTCAGGAAGTCTCGGTTTCCAAGATTCAGTCCTTTAGTCAAAGTCTAATTTCTGATTTTGGGATTTAATATTAGGGCATTGAGAATTGGGAAAATTCTCAAATCTCATTCTTCTAGATTGTAAAATAGAAACAGGACAAGGAGAAGTGAAAGAGGAGAATAGGGAGGAAGGAAGGGGTGCAAGGACAGAAGGAGGAGAAAGTGAAACTGATATAAGCCTGGCTCCATTCCCAGGGAGAAGGGATTGCAGTACTGGGGTCAAGCAAGAACACTTTACATAAATCAAGGAATGGGAGGACAGAGTAGGCCAACAGAGGCTACTGAATGCTAACCCCTTACGTACCTCCTTGTCCTTCCCTTGCCCATGCTGATATCAGCATGATGCCAGGAGAAGGGAGGGGCCATAAGAGGAGTTTGCCGGAGGCAACAGAAAGCAAGCTATTGTGGACCAGGACAGATCTCCCTACTACAAAGATGGGTGTGACTGACAGAGGAAAAAAACCTTCCTACTCCCTTCTGGAACACGATGGCAAGGGGAGGTGCAGATTTGCCAGTCTAGGACCTGATTGACTGGGAAGCCGGATATTTCCAGTGAATGGAATTATGGGTTGGAAGATTTAAATGGGGGAAGGGCAGAGACTCACTCTCTTTCTCCTCCTTTGGGATCCACCTGGATGATCGATCATACTGCACATCCCAAAGGAGGGCATTTCTAAATGAGAGAAGGAGTTCTGGTGCAACCTATGACTGGTCTGGCATGGCAGAGGGCGGCAGGATTATTTTTCTTCAGAGGTTTTAAAGGGGACGGGCTCTGATGCAGAAGCCTGCCATTCTTCCAAAACTGTGTAGCTTTTGAATAAATGGCTTATTTCCTTTTTCACCAGATCTCTGCCTCCAGAAATTTGCCTTTAGGCAGTGGGCAGTAGGACCCCATATTGCTGTTCAGTAACAATGCTGCTCTTTGTTTTTGTCTTTATTTGTAATTTTATTTCATTTATAATCATGTTTCAATTTTATAGTTATAAAACAAGTGATCCTTAGATTTACCCATAATAAAAAAAAAAATCTAACCAACACTAGAATCCTTAAGAATGTTGTTTTTAAAGGGTCTTACTCAATTTTGAGAACTTTTCTATAAATATTATTTTATATAAAGAGTTCAATAAATCTTTTTGTAAAGCTAAGAAATTACTCAGGCCTTATGTTCCTCATTTATAAGACAAAGGAGATGAATTACAGAAGTTCTAGAGCCCTTTCCAGCTCTAACTGGGAAGTTCAAATTTCCTAACACTGGGTTTGTTTGAAATAGAGTGCAAATGGTGACACAAACAACAGATGCATAACAAACAACAGTATACATTCACTTTGTGTTTTCTCCCCTGAATGTTTCATCTTTCTTGCAGCCCTACTTTCTGAACTCTTTCATTACCTTTCTCTGTGAGAATGTGTGCTGTGGATGCAATGCATGTGACTGGTACCCAGTGTGAAGAGAGTCGATCAAATCCCACAGGCATAGTATTTGCCCTTCAGGACCAGGCTTTCCATCTGCATCCCAAAACTTTTTTTAAAAAAGATTTTATTC
>PVKM010052067.1:0-10325 GCA_004027735.1 Carollia perspicillata
CTTTCTCCTTCCCTTACCCTCTCTAAAAATAAATAAAATACACCTTACATAGGAGAAAACCGGTATGGAATTACCTGAGGATTTATCCAATGGTCATCTTCAGAGGTAACAGTTTATAAGTGTACCATCAGTAACCAGGGGTTAAGGAAGGCATTACAAATGATCATCAGGAGTAGAATTCTATGACCATGCCGGTGATGATCCACTGAACCCTTATAAGGGTCAACTTTCTTCATTTGCCAGGTTCAGAGAGCCCAGAGGCACCCATCTAAGTAAGTACTTTCTTATTCCTTTAAATCTCACACCTCCATCACCACGAGGGCGCATACAACTTTAATCCTGGAGAGAGGCTAATTAGCAGGTACAGAAGGGAAAGAAATTACATATAGATGAGTACAGCAGGCACCCCTAGTCATGCATTTACAATACCTTCTGGGGTCTCAGTTCCCCATGGTCAACCACAGTCCAAAAACCTTAAATGGAAAATTCCAGAAATAAATAGTTCATAAGTTTTAAATTGCACATCATTCTGAGTAACGTGATGAAATCTTGCTTCATCCCTCTTCATTCCTCCTGGGGTGTGATCCATTCCTTCACCCACCTCCTTTCATCTCAGGGTGTAGCATTATGGGGGCATGGGGCACCTCTCATAATCACAGGAAAAAGAAGGGTGAGTACAGCACGAGGAGATATTTTGAGTTAGAGACTACATTTGAATAATTTTTACTACAGGATATTGTTCTATTTTTTCACTTTATTATTAATTATTCTTGCTAATTGCTTACTGTGCCTAATGCATAAATAAAACTTTATCTAGGTATGCATGCATATGAAAAAAATATGTTTATAAGATTCAGTACTATCTGTGGTTTCAGGCATCCACTGTGGGGCTTGGAACATATCCCCCTGGATGAGGGGCAGGGAGACCACTGAACAGTAGAGCAGAATAACAAAGGGACAAAATGGGAAAGAAATTGAGTAGAGAGAATAGAGTGAAATAGCAAGAAGATTTCTTTCAGTACAGGAGACTTCAGGCCAAAGCAGGGTAATGTTCATGAGGAGGAATTGAAGGATGTAGGAAAATTTAATGCTAATGGAGGTCTTAAACTTGTTATCCAGGGCTGGATATTCAAAACATGAGACCTATCAGAGTTTTCATCCAGAGCAGAGGATTTATGCCACTAAATAACGTGTGAAGTAAATGTGGGAGACATACATTATTTGGGTTTTGTGCCAGAAACAAAAACATCAACAAAGTATGCAGATAATTTTAAAGATAAACTTTGGAAATTCCTTTTTTGGAAACGTAATGGGCAAGGATTAGTTGGATCCATCTTTGAAGTGGAATAAGAACAACTAAAAATGCTACATTAAAATAGAAACAATTTTTTAAAAGCACCAAAGATCAAGAAAATGATACAAAAGACAATAAAATGAAAGAGGTTGTTAAAGGGCAAAAACATTGGGTTTTAAGGTGAATAAAGTCTGAGGATCTAATGCAAAACATTTTGGCTGCAGTTGATAACATTGCGTTGTGTACTTGAAACTGGCCATGAAAGAAAAACTTCAGGGTTCTCATCGCCCCCCTCAAAGTAAATATGTGAGATGGTGAATATGTCAACTCACACTGTACATTTTAAATGTCCTATAATTTATTTGTCAATTATACCTCAATAAGTCTGAATAAATAAGTAAGTTAATTAAAAATGAGTATAAAGACAGCAAAGATCTACCAAGTAAAAATATAAACAGAAGCTCAGCACAAAAGATTAAAAGGATCATTGAATCCCTTTCTTTTTCTGAGACTATTTGCCAAATGACTTAAACTGAAGTGAAAATCGGGTAGGTGGACAGTAAACAAACCCAGGGCTCACTTTAGGTGAACAGTTTATTAGATAACACTCCCCCTATAGAGCTGGGAGTGTTGAGAGATGACGCAGAATTAGAAATGAACTGACTTCTTTTTCCCAGTGCCGTGAGCCGGCAAAGAAAGTCACCTGGGTGCTGACCTGCCCAAAGCAGGGAACTCTCAAGAAAGTTAAAACCCCCATTGGGTTCTCACGTGTATTTGAAACCTTTACAAAGGTGGGTGGTTCCCTAAAACTTCAATTCTGTTTTAATGCCTCTGTAGTATGATCGTATTAATGTCAGAGTGTTTTTCTGGCTCCTTCTAATATGGAGCTCATGCCTTATTGATCTTGATTTGATCCTACCACCTCATGAGCCAATGCAGTGTAAGTGGAGGTGACAGGTAAGGTTCTTGAGCCGTGGTTTTAAAACGTTTGTCTTAAACAAGGGTTGCTCCCCTAGCTTTGATCCTGAAATGAGATTTACCTTGAGCACATTCATGGTTGATCCACCATGGACATAAATGTGAGAGAGAAGTAAACATTTGTTTTTGCAAGCCAGATTTTGGAATCATCTGTTATTGCAGCATAATTTGGCCTAAGTTTTCAATACAGATGTCATTCAGGCTGAAGGAAAATGATCCCAGATGGAAGGAGGTTTGGAAAGCAAGAGAAATAACAAGAAAACAAATTGGTAAATATCTAGGAAAATATAAAATAACATTAATTTTTAAAATAATAATAATAATGAATTGTGAGATTTAGAATAGAAATAAAATACCTGGTAACATATCTATTAGAGAGGAATAAATGTACTTGAAATGTTCTAAGGCCCTTGCTTTGTCCAGGAAGAGGGCAGAAATTAAAGAAGTATAAAACAATCCAAAAAGGGGTGATTAACAAAGTTGTTTTAAAGAATAATAAATTTACAAATATCTATTGATATTAATCAAGGATCAAAAATGAGAATGTACAAATAATCTAAGCACAGAATAAAAAGTATGTCACCACAGACATTGTATATTTAAAAATAATGTGAATTTCATTAATGTTTTGTGCTAATAGTTTTGACAGTTTAGTAAAACAGACAAATTACTAGAAAAAGTAAACTTACTAGTGTTGACAAATGAATCAATAGAAATATATAAATAATATATCTGTTAAATAAGTTGAACATGTTAAAGTATTCCTACAAAGAAAACTCTGTGTCTAGTTGGGTTTACTATTGAATTTTATCACATTCTGCCAGTAGTAACATAAATTTTATACAAATTATTAAATTGAATATTAAGGCAAATTTTCCTAATTCATCCTGTGAGACCAGCATAACCTTAAAATCAGAACCCAACGTGGCCACTACAAAAGGAAAAATTACAGGTATTTCTATCCATAATCATAGATGCAAAAATTTTAAAGAACAAAAAAAATAGCATGTTCAAAATAGATCATTGCAAAACTGACTTATTCCAGAAATGTGAGGTTGGCTAAACATTTGGAAATCAATTAGTGTAAACCAGGACAATAAAAGAATGCAAAAGAAAAAGTATAGGATCCTTTTAATAGATGCAGACAAAATATTTAATCAAAGTCAACATCTAATCCATGACAAAACTTTCAGCAAACTAGGTTTAGCATTCTTAATTTGCTAAAAAGTCATTTGCACACATCAGATAGCAGAAGAGGACTAAATGATAAAACAGTGAACATTTTCTCTTTTGGATCAGGAATCAGTCGATGATGCTGGCCAGCTGGCCACCACTTGTATTTAATATCACACTGGGAACCTTAGCCAGTAAAGCAAGGCAGGACAAGAAACAAAACACACAAGAATTAGATGCAAAATGCAAAGTTGCCACTGCTTACATATGTCATAATTCTGTATGGGACAGAGTACACAGATGTCATATTATAAAGTTGTACACCTGAAATTCATATAATATTAACCAATGTTACCCCATTATATTTAATAAAAAATAAGATTGCTATATGCACATTAGTATACCATAATTAATTGTATTTTTTTAAAGATTTTATTTATTTATCTTTAGAGGGGAAGGGAAGGAGAGAGGGAGAGAAATATCAATATATGGTTGTCTCTCGTGCGTCCTCCGCTGGGAAGTGGCCTGCAACCCAGGCATGTGCCCTGACTAGGAATAGAACCGTGATCATTTGGCTTGCAGGCCCACGCTCAATCCACTGAGCTACGCCAGCCAGGGCTAATTGTATTTTTATATACTAGCAACATGGCAGTTAAAATGAAATAATATATTTTATTCTAGTTTTAAAGTATGAGGTGTCTAGGAGTAAATCTAACAAAGATATATGAATTCTGTGGAAAAATATAGAATTAATATTAACAGTTATCTAAATAAATTCAGAACAAAAATTAATGAAGGACTCAAAATTCCAAATATCTCAGCTTTGTCTCCATGAACCCATAGATTCAATGAATTCTAAATTAAATCCTACCAGACTTTTTTGTTCAAATCCACAATCTGTTCCAGAAATTATATGGAGGTTAAAAGGGTGAGGAGGAGAGTCAAAAAACTCTTAGAAAATAGCATTAGTGAGGGAGAATTGCCTTATCAAATATCAAGACATATTTTAAAGTTCTGTAAATAGGACAGTGGTGTGGGGCTAGGCAGAGACACCAGAGAGACAGAACGGAGAGTCCAGGAGGAAGCTCATCTTTCACGGACATATGATATGTGAAAGAGGTAGCCCTGCAGATTCACTGGAAAAAGACAGACATTTTAATAAGTAATGCTGGACCATTTAGATATCAAAACAGAAAATAAGTGAACTTGACTCTATTTCATATATAAAACTGACTCCAGCGCAGATTAAAGATTGAACATCAAAGGCAAAATGGAAAGGTCCAGAAGATAATATAAGAGATTTACTTCATACCTTTAAGGTATGAAAAATTAATTTATACTACATATATACATATATATATGGCCAGTACCTGCAAAGGAAAATACTGATATATTGATTTCATTAAAATTAACCACATTTATTCATCAAAGGACCTCATTACAAGTATGAGAATTGGGGGACTTATTAACAATCTGTATAACTAACATAAGAGACAAATATTCAAGACATATAACAAAGGACAGATAATAAGAAAAGACAACACAAAAGGTTTCTGCAGGCACATCCCAAAAAAGGAAAACTGAACAGTCTGTAAATGTATGAAAATGTGATGAATTTTATTAATAATCAGAGAAATACAAAATCAAACTATAATGCAATACTATTATATTCCCATTTGTTGAGTAACAATCGTAAAGTCTGACAATGCCAGTCATTGGTGAAGACGCGACAGAACTCACCTCCAGGGTGAATGTAAGCGTATTTTCCAGCGCAGAAAGATTGGGTAAGAGCCAATGACACTGAAATGGGCCTATCCGATGACACAGAAAGGCCACTCCAAGTGGACTCGAGATATTCTGGACAAGTGCCTCCTCAAGATACATGCACAAGAATATTCACAGTAGCATTGTTTACAGTGTCAAACTCCAAGAAGAACTTGAAGATAAGTCACTAGTAACAGATTGGTGACAGTCACCCAATGAACTGATATAGCCATAGAAATGAATAGACTGTATTGAAAAAATATATGAACTGCGCAAAGATATTTTTGAGCAAATGTTGCAATTCCTAAAATAATATACACTACATGATTCCACTTATGTTAAATTCACAAGCAGAAAAACTATTGTACATTGTTTGGAGGATGCACACTTAGGCGGTAGAACTCCAAAGAATGAAGAAAAATGAGGAAATGATTATTACAAATATCAGGACTGTAATGGCCTCTCAGGAGCAGGAAGTGTGTGGTGACCGGGACACACAGTAAAGGTGGTGGGTTATGAAGTGACGGGTTGAATTCTGTTTCTTAGCAGGCTCGCAGGCGTTAACCCTGTACAGAAAGAATATCCCTGGAAAGACATCTGCTCCACACCAAAAAGTCCTTGATATTTGGTCCACTGAGGCAAGAATTGTTATTATTGGCAATACAGCCAACCACAACACAATTATTAGACCAGCAAAACATGACAGTATTTTTAGTGTATTAACCCTATAAACCAAAAGTGTAAATAAACATTAGGGCCTGCATGGACAAGGGGGCGCTTCCTACGTGCAGACATTCTGGGCAGGGCTGGACACAGAGGGCCTTCCGACAGGGCTGAGTGTGTCGCTGGGCCATCTGGACAGGACAGGCCATGCTGCAGGGATCTTTTGACCTCAGTGGTACTTATGTGTTTTGTACAAATATGTATTATTGCTTTTAGGATTATATTTGTATTTTATCACTTTTACTAACAATAATAGTAAAAGACCTAGTTAGGCGGTAATACCCACCTAAGTGTCAGGGCTTCTTTGGTTCCAAGGCAATGTTACAGCATAATGCTTTTTCGATATTTCAACATTTGTGTATGTTTTACACATGAGAGAATGATACATTTCTAGGCTGTTGGGGTGGAAGAGAACCTGGAGATGGCCAGAACTGTCCTGTACTGGCCAACATGGCAGCCACTAGACACTCGTGACTGCCGAGCACTCGAAATGTGGGTAGTTCAAATGTGCTGTGATTCTAAAATGTACTGTATTGCCAAAATTCAGCAAAAATAAAACACACATATAAATGCCTCATTAAAAATTTTATAAAAACTACATGTGGGAATGATATTTGAGATATGTTGGGATAAATATTATTAAAATTAATTTTATCTGTTTCATTAAAAAAGATTTGGCTGCTAGAAAAATTTTAAACGACATGTCTGCTCACATTTTATTTCTCATGGACAGTGCTGTTATGGACCCCTTTACACATCAGAATGTGCATTCCAAATATAGTATATCGCTTGCCCAAAATTTGATTACCATAATTAATACATACACAAAACATACATTTTGCTTAGGGTCCTGGAGTCGGGAGAAGAGAATATCACCATTTTCCACAACTCTTTATTTTTTTCGTCTTCACCCGAGGATATGTTTTTATTTTTTATTGATTTTAGAGAGAGAGGAAAGGGGAGAGAAACAGAAAGAGAGAGAGAGAGATGTGAGAAAGAAACATCAATCTGTTGCCTCCCATACACACCCTGACTGGGGATTGAACCCTCAACCTAGATATGTGCCCTGTCTGGGGATCAAACCCACGACCTTTCGTGTACGGGCTGGTGCTCCAACCAACTGAGCTATCCAGCCATGGTAGCACAGCTCTTTATATTGTCACATGGTTGTGGTAAAATATAAAGAATGTTGACATGTTCTTAAATAGAGTTGGTTTCACAACTCAGTTAGCTTAACCCTGTAGGTATTCATAAAGTTATTTAATTTAATTCAGTCTTAATTTGTCAAATCATATAATATTACTTAGTTCACTGGGCATGTGTGACAATAAAATGAGATAAGCTACATGATAGTTCTTAGAAAAGTAACTGTAAATAGAATAAAACCTTAAAAATCATTTTCCTTTACCAGTTACATGGACTGCCTTTGTCATAGTAGTTTCTATTGTTTTATTATTATCTCAGGGTTGAGGCCTATTTTTTTAATTTTTATTTTTAGTTTACTTCTTTCTGTAAATGAATTCTAAGTTGCTGTGGATACGTATCTAGGGATACAGCTGGAGGAAAGTTTCAAAATATTAAAAATTATTTAAGTGTCCAGGGTCAAATTTAAAAATCAGCACATCATAAAATCTTTTATAACCATGGAAGTCACTAATTTCGGTAAGTACCTGGATATTCTGCTATCCTTTTGGGGAAAGAGATTCTTCAGTGCTTACTCATGCTGTGCGGCCCTGACATGGCATTTTCTTATATGATTATGTTGCTTGGTATGTATGCTGTACATCGGGAAATGAATAGTCGCGTGATTTTGACTAGGGTTAGAATAAATTGGTGACAAAGTGAAGCTCAAATTTAGGCCTGCAACTTTTTAAAGGAAGCAATGAAACTGGTTGTTTTATAAATTAGTAGCAAGGGAAATCAGGGCCCTTGACATCTTTGTCTAAAGATTATCTTTGTTTAAAGATAAACTAGAAAGACTGTCTCTTATACAGAGAGACAAAGAAATTTGTATGGTGTACTACTAACTCAATATTAGTTGCTGGCTACTTGTGTTTCTTCATTTGCATAGAATTAGAAGAAAGAACACAGAAAGGAAGGTTAAAATTATATTAATAGATTTTGGTTTTAAACAACAAATTTAAAAAGGCAAGGAGTTTCTCAGTAGCCGTACTCTGCTTCAGAGCCTAGACCCAGGGATGGAGGATGGTAACTGGGTAAGGCCACAAGGAAAATGATTTAATTTGTAGTTAGGTGAGCAGTAGGGACCAAGAGCTGGGCAGTGACAATGTAAATCACTATGATAACCTACAAGAGATGGCTAGCTGCAAAATTGTTTTAAAAGTGTATAGTTTTTGGATTTGGTAGAGACATGGGAATATTAACTGATCCTTGCCTAGTATCTTCAGAGATGAACAGGGGAAACACGTAATTTATTCATTTACTACTCTCTGCTGATCTCTTTACGTACATTAAGACAGTTAATTATTCTGGCCGGGTAGCTCAGTTGGTTGGAGCATTGTTCCAATAATGCCAGCATTTCAGGTTTGATCCCCAGTCAGAACACATACAATAACCAATCAATGAACGTATGAATAAGTGGAACAACAGATCAATGTTTTTCTCTCTCTCTCACTTTAAAATCAATAAATAAGAATTAAAAAAATAAACAAAACAAAAAAGCCCGGAACAGTTAATCCTTACAACAGTTCTCTGAAGGAGGTGTTCATATGCTTTCATTTTTAGTGAAGAAACTAAGATGCAGGAAACTCAATTGTTTAAAGTCACACAATTAGTAAGGTCTGCAAAAGGATTTGAATTTAGTTACACGCGTCTGATTCCGAAGCCTGTGCAGCTGCCTCCATGCAAGAGTCTCCTCCGACCTATCGGCTCACGACTCTGTATTTCAGGTTTTCAGTGGTGGAGCTCTTCACACAGGCGAAGTCTCCGCATCTGTTGGTGCACTGCCGCCTCACGTTGCCCAGCCCCTCAACACCGTACTTGGAAAGTCATCGCTATAGAGTTCACTGCTTTATTAATTTCTTAATTCCTTAGATCCTGCCACCGACTTGTTAAAGATAAGTGTGGGAACCACAAGGAGACTGGAACATGACTTTGGTAGTCTCAGATTTCAATTGTGTTTTCTCAATAGATATGTAATTGGAATCAGTGGCCATTTAACCTTGGCGAAGATTATAGAATTAGACTCCTTTTTTTGTAATTTCACTTCAGCTTTGGCTTGTCCGATTACCCTGGTTTTCTTTTCTGCCCCGTGCAGTCTGGAGCAAATCCAAAAACTGTCGAGTCTTTGTAAAGTAACTGCGTTTTGCACATTGGAATTACTATGAGCCACTGATACTGTCTGTACCCAGAATAATGTTGATGATTTGGGATTTGAAGATGTTTTTTGAAGAAAGAAATAACACCGGAGAGGTTCTTTAGTGGATTTTATCTGCATTAGTGCTCTGTGATGGGTCTTTACAATTTGTTTTCCAAAATCCCTAGGCTATGAGGTTCTATTTGGTGCATACACTCTATATTGTTATTGGCTTTTTTTTTTTTCCTGGCTCGATTCCTGAGTTTCCTAAGTAACACAACTTAATCTGCATGGAGTCACCTAAAATAAGCCTTGGTTATTTCTAGGTCATTGTCACATAATTTCTTCCCTGCAAATGTTAATAATATATTTTATTTCCTTTATGTCTGCAGACCAATTTTTATTAGTCTTTCTCATATTTTTCATTGTCTTTCTTAGTTACATAGAAACATTTATTGTGTATATTATTTACCAAATGTAGTGGAAAAATGAAAATATTTATGGCAATTGTTTGGAAATAGTCCCTGGGAACTCTCCTAGGATAATTTGTTTCAGATATCGTAGGTATTATTTTTAAAAGTATTTCAGAACTTATGCTGAAATTTAAATCTCTTTATAATTCCTATTCTATTCACTGTCATTATCAAAAAATAACTAACAGGGAGGGCGTATTGCTCAACTACTCTGAGGCATAAAGAAGTGAGTCAAAAATGTTTCTCAAGATTAACTTTTGGTTCCCATATGTATTTAGGCATGACCCAAACTTTTTGTGACTTCAGTTTTTTTCTGTCTTCTATTATAATAGCAGAATATAACAAAATATTTTCAAAGGTGATAAAAATATGTGATCTTTACTTGAAATGCCTATTTACTTTTAAAGTAAATGCATGTTCAAAATATTTAAAAGATGTCAGTTGCATACAAAACTTCTTAAGTCTAATGTGCTTCAGGGTTTTGATGACAACAGACAGTACAAAACCACCGAATCTGTGTCTTTTCCTATGTGAATTTCTTTCTCTTCCAGTCCTGTTACAAAAGAGAGCAAAATAGATTTTTTAGAAAAAACTTTCCATAGAG
>PVKM010052068.1:0-10343 GCA_004027735.1 Carollia perspicillata
ACCACCCCCCTTTAGTTCTTAATATTTTGGCTTTCCCATCGCATATATATGCATTTCTAAAAGTGGCTCATTTTATACATAACATTTTACACTATGCTTTCTGAATTTAATAATATATTGAACATCTTCAATAGAATCTAATACTGCTCTACAATATTTTAAGCAATTGCATGTGCTCACAAAATGGATATATTATAATTTAAGCCACTATAATTGGTTCACTATAATTTCCCCATTATTGAATGTTTATTTTCCATTCCCTGCCATTATAAACAATAGTGCAACAAAGCTACACATAGTGAACATAGCTAAATATTTGCCCTCATCCTTTATTACTTTCTTAAGATAAATTCCTTAAAGTGGAATTGCTAGGTCAGGCAGAATGCAGACTCTTAAAGTTTTGTGATATATTGCCAGTTTTCCCCAACAAAAGATGACACCAGCTAAATACACAAAACAACCCCTTTACCATAATTGGGGGTGTTTTGTTTTGATTTTCATTTTATCTTTTTTACTGTATTAATTTTGAAAGCCACCTTAAGTCTTGACTAGACCATGTAGCATATAACCAAAATTAAAACCCCAAAAATCTAGAAAATAAAAAACTATGGAGCACACATCTAAAAATTAGCCCAAGGTAAGATGTTTCTAAATATTCACATCAAAAAATATTGAAATGCATAAAAATGCATGATTGGGGTTATTGGTCCTTTGCTGAAATTCTATTTGGTGTCATGTGTTTCCCCCAGTCCTCCCACACACCTACCAAAAATAAAAAGTTTCAGAAAGGAAGTTCTGTACAAACTGAAACTGTTGTTAATTTTCATCTTTAGCACACATGTACAGTCAATAACAATAAGTGGATGGTTCACCAAGTTCTACTGCAAAATACAAGGCAAACAGTGTCAGAATTTGTATCATTCAGAAATAGAATGGTTATTGGAGAAGGTATTTTATTGCCCATTTCTCAAAAAGAAAACTTAGTGTCATGACTGATAGCATCCATCATGGTCCAATCACCTGTGTCATCCATCGCCTTATGTGTACCCATGTGTCCCAGGCTTTATAGAGGAAACTAACCTACTGAGCAACCATCGGATAGGCATGAACTTTGAGTTCTTTTGTAGCTGTTAGGGATGGAGTTGTACTATTCCATCCAAGTTCTTGCCCACTTCCCTTTTGATTAAATGAATAAAATTTCAAGGTAAGTTTATAGTTATCAGTCTAGAGCTAGTTAAAAACTACCTTCGGTATTATAATCCATTTTAAATATACATAAGTATTACATACTTTCTGTCCTAGCACAGGAATTTTTGAAATCAAAATTATATGTAGAAGCCATATAAATGTTCATTTACTGAAAATAATACAATGAAATATATTTTTAAAAACACATATATTAATTAAGATTGAAAGTGGAAGGTTACAATTAATAAGGACTTTGACCAGAAATATTTAAATCTTATTCTAGGTGAGTAACCTCTTCCCTTAAGGTCTACCCGGGAAACGTATGTCCAGAGAAAGAAGAAAAAAACTTGTTTAAAAAAAAAGAAAAAAACTGTTACCAGATAAGGCTTTAATGAATGCCAGAGCCCAGTACAGAACTTGAGGGAACTAGTCTGGAACTTGGGAAAAAGTACCTTTGCCTAAACCTTATTAGCCTAAACCACCTAGAGCCAAACCAGGAGACTATTCCCATCTATTTCCTTAGATTTGGCTCCCAGCTCAAATCCAGGTCTTATATCTTGCTATTCTAATGCACCCACAATCTTGTGTACACCTCTACCACAAGACTTTACTCTAAGAAGGTGTGGCCCAGTCAGAATCCTTGAACTTGACCAGTGCAGAGCAGCTCCTTCTCCATGAAGAAGAGAAGAAATCACATGGCCAACAGTTTGGAAGAAAAAGTTAAATTTCTCTCTTATACTATATAGCAAAATAAAGTCCAGATAAATTTAAGAAGTAACAACAAAGGTTTCAGAAAAAAATTAAGTGATTATTTATAAATTTTCTGCAGGAGAAGTACTCTCTAAGCCTGGTATCATGAAACAAAATGGAAAAAATTAATGGGCTTTTTTTACTTGAAACTTAAAACAGAATGTCAAGAAAAGAAATTAAATGCAATATCTAAGAAACACGTAAAAGGCAAACATCTTGGAAAATATTTTATGCTATATATGACAAAGTCTTTTCCATAAGTAAGAAAAAATACTCCAAAAAATAGCAGAGGTCTTGATAATGTCACACACATACACAACAATGGAGTGACCTATCCAGCATTTTTAAGGAACTGCTCCCTGAAGAGAAAACACTTAAACTTAAATCTTAAGGATGAAAGGCAATGCCAGGCAGAGGAGGAATGTCCCTGGCAGGGGGAACAGCATGTGCAAAAGTTCTGAGGCAGAGAAGAGCTTATTTTTGTCAAGGCACTGAAAGGATTGCCAGTGTGGCTGGAGCAGAGAGGGCTAAGAGGGGAGAGGTGGGAGATAAGTTTGGAGAAATAGGCAGGGACATATTGTTTTAGAGGTTTTGATTTTATTTTAAGTGCAATGAGAAGCCACTGGTTTCTGAATGATGGCAGGGGTGGAAGGGAAGCAATAATAGAATTAGAAAGACCCGTCAGCAGATTAAATAAGCTATTACAGTAATCCAGGCTAGAAGGCGAGTGGCCTGGGTTCAAATCATGACAGTAGAGATGAAGAGAAGTAGGTGGAATCAAGAGCAATTTAAGAGGTAGAAGAGAAGGGAGCTGGAGAAGGGGAAGCTTTAAGAGAGAGAAAACCAAAGAAAAGTTCTAGACATCTAGCTTGAGCAGGTGGCTAGATGGTGTTGCTCTTTACTAAGGTGAAGAGGATTGAGAAAGGAACAGATTTGATCATGTAAATCAGAGTGTTCTCTAGAAGTGGAAGATCCCTGAGGCTCTTTGTTTTTAGCAACATTGATTTTAGCATAATTACATTCACATGCTATTTGCATGGCCCAACTCGACTAGAGAATGGGTTATGTATTGTGTAAAAAGGAGAAATTCTATAGAGAAGGATACAAAAGTGTTATCTTTATTGGTGTTCTGCCAAAAGATATCTAGACTTCAATACTTTCCCATAGGTAATTGGCATCTAGTGTCCTTACTATTGCAATACAGGCTTTCAAAGTTTGTCACTAGCTATCACTGTAAACCAGATTTGATCAGAGAGACTTTAAACTCAATTGAATTTATGCAGACCTGAATTTTTATATCCTAAGTGAGATCTAAAACAAACAAATAAAAAACTCTCTAGGAGACCCAGGCAAAACATTTAAAAATATTCTTTAGGTATCAAAATGAATTGTTAATTTCATATGATCCAGCAATTCCACTTCTGGGTAGGTACCCAAAAGAATTGAAAGCAGAGTCTCAAAAAGATACATGCACACCCATGTTCATGGCAGCACTATTCACAATAGCCAAAGATAGAAGTAACCTAAGTGTCCATCAACAGATTATGGGTAAATAAAATACAGTGTATATGTACAATCAAATGTTATCATTTAGCCTTAAAATGAAGAAAATTCTAACACATGCTATAACGCAGATGAACTCTGAACACACTTATGCTAAGTGAAATAAGCCAGTCACACAAAAGAACACATATTGTATGATCCCACTTACATGAAGTACTACATTCATAGGGATAGAAAGTACAACAGTTGCTGCCAAGGGCTGCAGGCAGGGGAAATGGGGAGCTAGTGTTTAATGGGCACAGAGTTTGCTTGGGAAAATAAAAAGTTCTGGAACTGGAGAGCGGTAATGATTGTGCAACAATGTAAATATATTTAATGCTATTGAACTGCACATTTTTAAATGGTAAATTTTATTTTCTGTGTATTTTACCACAATTAAAAACAATAATAATTAATTAACTTTAAGCAATAAGTGATCTATCATATGAACAGTATTATTATAATCTCACAGAGTAAGACATTAAAGAGTAGGGTCCTGTCACACCACCATCTCCTGAACGTCTGGCACAGTACATTTTAATTAATAATAGTGATATAATAATAATAGTAAGGTCATTTTGAGACATTAGTGTAATGAATGTGGTCACCTAACAGCAAATGTAGTTTTAATGCCCTATAAAATCATTTTATCTGGAATAAGGAAAGAGCAATCTACCTCTCTTCTCTTCTGACCAGTCCACACTGAGTTCTGTTCAGCTAAAGGAAACCCTCTCAGAGAAACTTCAACAAATTGAAATGGGCTCAGAGAGCAGTAATCAGAAGGGAAAAAGCAGCTGCGAAATTGTTTTTGATAAATAACTGAAGGATGACACACTGACTGTGATGAAAAGAAGTAATTTGTTTCTTTATGGCTTGGAAGAATAGAATTGAGAGCAAATTTTAGAAGCTGCACAGTTAGACAGGTGTTGGGTCAGTAAAAGAAGAACTTTCTGACAGTTTCCATAGCACTTTATCAGTACCTGCCTTGTAGAACTTTCCACTTTCTATCTTTAACTTAGAGTTACTTCCAGAAATTACCTCAATATCCACATTGCACCTGCCGGCACACATATTAGGCCCTGAAATACTTGTTGAATGAATTAAAGAGTATGAGAATAATTAAATAGATGACTGTCAAAACTAGCCAAAAATGAAACTGAGCTATCTTGCAAGAGGCATTCAAACACAGGATAGTTAACTACTTGGCAGAGATGTTGTGGAGGAGATCCAAGTTTCACATACTTGGTTGGATTAGATGACTTTTAAAGCCTTTCAAGACCTGACGATCTCTGGTTTCAGGACCTAGGTTTAAGTCCTGGCTTTGCCACTTTGTATTAGTGCGGCGTTAGGTAAAGTCACTTAGTTACTTTACTAAAATGGGATTATAATATGTGCCATGCTTGCATTAAAACAACAAAAACAAAACAAGAAGTCAAACTGCATCCTTAGCTTGACTGGCAAGAAGTCATGCATGAACTTTAAGAAAGAGCTCTGAGGACGTGGATGGAAGCCTGGGCACAGAGGGACCAGAGGAACTGGCTATATTATAGGGCTTGCCCCTGAGGGTAAGACAGTATTAAACCAAACACTATGTACCAAGGAACATAAAAATGTCAGGCTTGATGAGGGTTAGAGTCCTATCTATAACAGGCAATTACACAGCTGGGACACTCTCATACAGCACAAAGGGGCACAAGGAATAGAAAACCATCACTGGAGCAGGTGTTTCTACATTGAGCAAGGTCTCCACCAAGTGGATTGGATTCAGGTTATACAAACTACTTAAGAAGAAAATGAGGAAGTCCAGCCAAAATAGAGGTGTAGGTAGATATGCTTCACCTCCTCACACAGCCAAAAGAGGGAAACAACCAATTGAAAAACAAAACAAAACAAAAACAGAGCTGCCAGAAAATTAAACGGTATGGAAGTCCAACAACCAAAAAGTTAGAGAAGAAACATTAATCTGGACTGGTAGAAGGGGCAGAAACAGGTCACTGGGCAGAGAAAATGAATGGCAAGGTGGCAGCTGGAGGACTGGGTGGTCCCATGTTCACATGCAGATAAGCCAGGAGGAACAACTGGAGGGCGAGACAGACCACACAACCCAGGGTTCTGGGAAATAAAGCATCAGAACCTCTGGATGTAAAAAATCTGTGGGCGTTGTGGCAGCAAAAGAAACTGCCAGTGTCTTAGGAGAATCCATTGGAGGGGCCCACAGGGTCCTAGAACATACACAAATCCACCCACCCAAGAATCAGCACCAGGGCAGCACCTGGAAGGGTGCAGTTTGCATGTAGGAAGCCAGGAAAGTGATCTGGTGAAGGAAAAAGACACAAGTCCAGGAAGCTCAGAGAATCCCAAACAAGTTGGACCCAAAGAGGCCTACACTGAGAGACATAATTAAAATGACAAGGCTTAAGACAAGGAAAGAATCCTAAAAGCCACATGGGAAAAGCTGGTAATTATATACAAGGGAGCACCAATTAGACTGTCATCTGATTTCTCAACAGAAATATTTCAGGCTGGAAGAAAGTAACATGAAATATTCAAGGTGATGAAAAGCAAGGACCTACAATCAAGGCTACTTTACCCAGCAAGGCTATCATTTAAACTCAAAGGAGAAATAAGGAGCTTCCCAGAGAAGAAAAAGCTAAAGAAGTTTGTTAACACCAAAACAGTATTGCAACAAGTGTTAAAGGGCTAGCAAGAAGAAGAAGGAGGAGGAGGAGGAGGAGAAGGAGGAGAAGGAGAAGGAGAAGGAGAAGGAGGAGGAGAAGGAGAAGAGGAAGAGAAGAAATGGGGGAAAATAATCTAACAATAAAATAGCACTAAATACATATCTATCAATAATCACCTTAAATGTAAATGGCTTAAAAGATCCAACCAAAAGACACAGGGTAGCTGAATGAATGAGAAAACAAGATCCATATATATGCTGCCTCCAAGACACCCATCACAGATCAAAAGATACACACAGAGTAAAAGTAAAGGGATGGAAAAAGGTATTTCTTGCAAATGGAAAGGAAGAAAATGTGGGGGCAGCAGTACTTATATCAAAAAAAACATAGACTTTAAAACCAAAGCCATAGTAAGAGACAAAGAAGGGCACTACATAATGATAAAGGGAACAATCTGACAAGAGGACAAAACTCTAGTAAAAATTTACACACCCAACACAGGAGAACCTAAATACATGAAGCAAATCTTGGTGGACATAAAATGAGAGATTGACAGAAATACAGTCATAGTTGGGGGTTTTAACACCCCCATTGACTTTAATGAATAAATCTTCCAGATAGAAAATCGACAAGGACACAGAAGCCTTAAATGACAGACTAGATCAAATGGATTTAACTGATGTCTTCAGAGCATTTCACCCCAAAGCAGCAGAATGTACATACTTTCCAAGTGCACATGGAATGTTTTCTAGGATAGACCACATGCTAGGACAGAAAACAAGTCTCAGTGAATTTAAGAAGATTGAAATCATATCAAGCATCTTCTCTGACCACAATTCTATGAAACTAGAAATCAATAACTACACTGAAAAACATGCAAAGGCATGTAAGCTAAATGATATGTTATTAAACAATGTATAAGTCAGTAATGAGACCAAGGAAGAAATCAAAAGATACCTTGAAACAAATAAAAATGAGGACACAACAATCTAAAATCTGTGGAACACTGGGAAAGCAATCCTAAGAGGGAAATTCACAATATCACAGGCCTATCATTAAAAACCAAGAAAAAATCTCAAATAAACAATCTAACTTCTCACTTAAAGAGATTTGAAAAAGAGCTAAAAACAAAGCACAAAGTTATTAGAAGGAAGGAAATACTAAAGATCAGAACAAAAATAAATCAAATAGAGAACTTCTGGTCAAGATGGAGGCATAGGTAGACACACTTCACCTCCTCGCACAACCATAAAAAGGAATTACAACTAAATCTCAAAAATCACACCCAGAGCTGTCAGAAAATCACACTGTACGGAAGACCAACAATCAAGTATTTAAAGAAGCCACAATGATCCAGATCGATAGGAAGGGCGGGGACATGGAGAAGGGGCAGAGAGGCAGCAGCAGTGGCAAAATGGGCATGGGCAGTCCCACATTCATATGTGGATGAACATCAGAAGGGATACCTTGGGAGAGAGTGATCTAGTCCCTGGCCAGTCTGCATAGCCCCGGGTTCTGGTGCCAGGACAATAAATCCCCATAACTTCTAGCTAGAAAAACCAGTGGATGTTGCAATGGTAGAAGAGACTGCTGGATTTTCAGGGGACTCTGCTTAAAGAGCCCACACAGTCTTAAAACATACACAAACCTACCCATTCTGGGATTCAACACCTGTGCAACAGCTGGAGAAGTGCCAGTTGCATACAGAAAGTGTATGATGTAACCACAAATGGGCAACTGCCAGACAACCCCCTAGAAGCCAGGCAACAGCACAGTCCCCTCTCAAAACTCTCCCCTGAAACAGAGCCACAGAGAGGTAAAGAAAATTGCCCCATGCTGGTGATTACCTAAGGCTCTACCCCACACTATAGATGCTTTTATAAGGAATCAAAGCAGCTCTACCTAATACACAGAAACAAACACAAGGAGGCTGCCAAGTTGAGGGGATAAAGAAATATGGCCCAAATATAAGAACAGAACAACTCCCCCCCCCAAAAAAAAGAGAGAATTAAATGAAACAGTGATAACCAACCTATTAGATGCAGAGGTCTAAACACTGGTGATAAGGATGCTCAAAGAATTCATTCAGTATGGCAACAACATAAAGGAAGAAACGAAGGTTACACTAAGTGAAATAAAGAAAAATCTACAGGGAACCAACAGTGAAGAGAAGGAAGCTGGAATTGAAATCAATTGTTTGGAACATAAGGAGGAAATAAACATTTAACCAGAACAAAAAAGAAGAAACAAGGATTCAAAAACATGAGGATAGTGTAGGAGGGGTCTGGGACCTCTTCAATCATGCAAACATCTGAATCATAGTGATGCCAGAAAGAGAAGAGGAAGACCAAGAAATTGAAAAAGTACTTGAAATAATAATGAAAGAAAACTTCCCTAATTTGGCAAAGGAAATAGACATTCAAGTCAAGGAGGCAGAGAATCCCAAACAAGTTAGCCCCAGAGAGGACCACATCAAGACAACTCATAATTAAAATGCCAAAGGTTAAATATAAAGAGAGAATCTTAGGCCAGGCTGGCATGGCTTGGTGGATTGAGTACAGGCTGCAAACTAAAGAGTTGCTGGTTTGATTCCCAGTTGGGGCACATGCCTGGGTTGTGGGCCGGGTCCCCAGTGGGGACCACATGAGAGGTAACCACATATTCATATTTCTCTCTCTGTCTTTCTCCCTCCCTTCCCCTCTCTAAAAAATAAATAAATAAATAAAATCTTTAAAAAAATAAAGAGAGAACTTTAAAAGCAGCAAGAGAAAAGCAGAGAGTTACCTACAAAGGAGTACCTATAAAATTATCAACTGATTTCTAAAAGAAATTTTGCAGGCAAGAAGGGACTCGCAAGAAGTATTCAAAGTGATGAAAATCAAGGGCTTACAACCTAGATTACTCTATCCAACAAAGCTGTCATTCAGAATGGAAGGACAAATGAAGTACTTCCCAGACAAGGTAAAGCTAAAGGAGTTCATCATCACAAATCCATTATTACATGAAATGTTAAAGGGACTTATTAAGAAAAAGAAGATCAAAACTATGAACGATAAAAAGACAATGAATTCACAACTATCAACAATTGAATCTAAAAACAAACAAACAAACAACCTAAGCAAACAACCAAACAGAAACAGAATTATAGGTATGGAGATCATTTGGAGGGTTATTAGCTGGGAGTGGGAAAGAGGATAGTGGAGGAAAATGTGCAGTAATTAAAGAGGATAATTGGTAAGTACAAAATAGACAGGGGATGTTAAGCATAGTATAGGAAATGGAGAAGCCACAGAACTTACAGGCATGAACTATGGACATGAACTAAGGTGGGGACTGATGGAAAGAAGGAGGGTACTGGATGGAGTGCAGCAAAGGGGAAAAATTGGGACAACCGTAATACTACAATCAACAAAATATATTTTAAAATTAAACAAAATAGACTAAAAAATGCAAAAAATCAATGAAATCTAAAGCTGGTCCTTTGAAAAGATAAACAAGATTGACAAATCTTTAACCATACTCATCAAGAAAGAAAGAAAGGAGTTCCAGCCAACATGGAGGTATAGGTAAAAACACTTCACTTTCTCCCACAACCAAAAGGAGGATAACAACCAATCTAAAATCAATAAACAACCAGAAGTGCCAGAAAATCAAACTGCATGGAACTTCGACAACCACAGAATTAAAGAAACAGTCAAACAGAATAACCAGACTGGTAAGGCGGCAGACAGAGAGAAACCGTGGCAAGGCAGCAGACTGAGTAGGCAGGGCCGGCTGCAGTGAGGTGGTGGGCTGTGAGGGAGGGGCTGACTTAACAAGAAACTAAGACTCAGAGTGAGCTGTGGACTATGGCAGTTGCTGCTGTTGGAGAAACTCCTAGTCTCACTCCAGTCCATTGAAAAGTGGGCTAGAGATGAGCAGGCGAGCTACACTGTGCCTTCTCTGGCCCCTCCCCCACAGGCAGCGCCACGGAGCAGCAAGAAGGGTTGCCAGTCCGGGTAAATACCTAAGGCCCTGCCCCCTTACAACTTACAACTTACCAGGGGCCCCAAACAAAGAAATAGGGCCAAAATGAAAGTACAGAGTAAAACTTCAAAAAACTGAATGAAGAGAAAATGGCCAACCTATCTAATGGAGAATTTAAAGCCCTGGTGATCAAAATGCTCACAGAACTGATTGAGCTTG
>PVKM010052069.1:0-10327 GCA_004027735.1 Carollia perspicillata
CCCAGGAGCTCTCTTTTGAATCAATATTGTAGTAGTAATCATATTTCTCCTGCAGGGTGAGTTTGAGCCATGGACCTTCCGCAGACACTAAAGAAAAAAGTGTGTTACATTCTGGAGAGGAACACGGAACGCTTCAGCATCTTCAGCGTGTAAAACAGTCTAGTGCAGATGTTTCTCACCAAGCATTCGGATAGTCTCATTTAAAACCATTACAAATGACTCACTGAAATCGAATGAATGCTACGTATTCGCTGGCAGCTCTCTGCTAAGCCAAAGATGAACGAGGAGAGACTGCTCTCTGAGGCTGGCTTTGGGTCCCAAGCTTCTCATGAGGATCACAGGAGTTACAAATGGCCAACGAGAAGGATAAACAAACGAGGAATGTAGACAGAAGGGACAGGTGGGTGAGAAACCCCTTGACTTAGAAAGCCTTCCCACGACTTTTCTCAGAAGTGGCCTACAAGGACTGCAGCCCGTTATTTGAGCAAGGCCGAGGCTGTGCATGAGACCAAAGCTGAAATGACTCATCTGTACTGACAGCCTTATCCAAAGTACAAAATGCCATTTGCAAACAGTAAGGTCACAAAGTAGGGAGAGGAAAAATTCTGGCTCCTGACTCATCCTGCTGTACACAACCACACAAAATGAGGGGAAAACGTTGGAAGGACTTAATGGGGGGTCGGGGCGGACTGGAAAAATAGCTATGGCAGTCATGGCTTAAATTGGTCAAGAAAAATGTTTCCTTTTCACTAATCCATGGGCTACACTTCCTGTTTAGAAATCTGTTTATTTACTTGAACAGTCTTGCTTCCTGTCCCAGATCAGGGAGCTAAAAGCAACAAAAATAAAAATTAAAAAGCCCTGACCTAGACTAAGCTAAGCCTACTGCTGCCAAGTGAGCCTTAGACTAATTTGACTTTATAGGTAAATCTAAGTTCATGTGAATTTTCACATATAACGTTTAAATGAATTCAAATAATTAAGGAGAGGTAACTTTAAGGCCCTTTATTATATACGTCAATTCCTTATTTGGTTTTAAGTGGCCCTCGACTGCTGTATTTGTCGATGCCCAGGAAGGGAGATGTATCGCTTTTCAAATGGGCAGTCAGAGAGCTGTTCATCTGTTTAGAATTGCTGGTGTCCCAGAAAATATATTGCACAACTTAGGGTGATCACAAGTAATCATTTTTTTCAATTACCAATAGTTGTCAGATTCACAAATGCTTTCAGAAGACCAAACACCCCTTTTTAAGGCAACTCTCTCACTGGGAAGGAAAGAAGGTAAAGGGAAGTGGGAAAAAACCATATATCTTCCCTTATTTGCCTAAGAATCGAGAAGTAAAAAGGTCTTGGTTGGCATCAGAAAGCTTTATTCAGGTTGGGATGTCAGTGGATAACAGGAAAAGAGACAGAAAAAGCTTATTGCTTTCAAGCCCAGGGTGGATTTGCAGTCAGAGGAGAGGCTGAGGAGGATGCCTTTGGCCCAGAGTCCAGGTATTTTTCTTAAAAAATGTAGCTGATTTTTTAGAGGAAAGACTAATTATGAACCTTTGAGAAAACTATGAGAGAAAGATTTCAGTTAGTTAAGAGGTGCTAAGCATTCTAAAAGGAGGCATACTTTCTAGTTGCCTTGCAGACAAAATTAAACCTATGTGTAAGAGCTAGACTGAGCTGTAGGGGTCAGTGATCCACCTAAGAGTGGACATTTCAGTTTGGAAAAGATCGACATCCTGGAACCAGAGGTGAGAGAGATAAGACTCATCCTACTCACTCTTCCATCAAAACAATGTTCACAACTTTATATGCAGTTGAAAGTCAGTGTTTACTTGCTCAGAAAGCATCTCTTCTTTCTTCTAGAACAGGGGTTGGCAAACTTTTTCTATAAAGGGCCAGAGAGTAAATATTTACAGCTTTGTGGGTCCTAGGTCTCTGATATAACCACTGGGCTCTACGTCTCTGATACAACCACTCAAATCTGCCACTGCAGCATGAGGGCAGCCGTTAGACAATAGGTAAATCAATGAGTGTGGCCAGTTCCAATGAAACTGGATTGACAGAAACAGGTGGTAGCCCAAGGAACCCACTAAAAAGTTATTAGAATAAATGAGTTCAGTGAGGTTGCAGAATACAAGATCAAACTACAAAAATCAACTGTATGAAAATGTGTCCATGCAAAAACTTGTACACAAATGTTCACAGGAGCATTGTTCAAAAATAGCCAGAAGTTGGGGGGATTCAAATTCCAATAACTGATGAATGGATAGACAAAGTGGGGCACATCCATAGGATGGAATATTATCAGCCAGAAAAAGGAATGAGAACTGATATATGTTACAACATGGACAAACTTTGAAAACATTATGCTAAGTGAAAGAAACCAGACAGTATGATTCTATTTATATGACATATCCAGAACAGGCAAAACCACAGAGACAAAATTTAAATCAGTGGTTGTCTGGAGCGGAGGGTGGAGGGTGAGGAACTACAGCTAATAGAGGTGGGGGTTTTGTTTGGTGTAATAAAAACATTCTGGAATTAACTGTTGGTCTTGGCTATACAAGGTTGTGAATATACTGAAAACCTCTGAATTGCACAGCTTAAAACAGTATGGAAATGATATTGCAATTTAACAATCATTGTATTTCCACACATTAGCAATAAGCAACTCCGACATAAATTAGAAAACATTTATAACAGCGTCAAAAATAATGAAGCATATAGGAATAAATTTAACAAAAGAAATGCAAGCCATATGCACTAAAACTACAAAACAATGTTGAAAGATTTAAAGGCTTGAGTTAAAAGGGAAGACATTGCATATACATGGGTCAGGAGACTTAACATTGTTAAGACGGTAATACTCCTCAAACCAATCTACAGATGTAACACTATCCCTAACAAAGTCCCAGCTCTCCTTTAAAAAGAACAGGGTTTTTTTGAAGGAAAAAAAAAATGAATCTCAGCTACCTCCAAGGGTTTTGAACTGCATGGATACCTGGGGAGATTTTGATTCCATTCAACAAACATAGCACACCGACGGAGGAGTCGGCAAATTTAAGGGAAAGAAGATGAACTATTTTGGGGCCAGGATGGATTTCAAATTATGATGGGTCACCTCTAAGAACTCAGTCCTGAATTAATATTGTTTTGCGTTTCTTTCCCATGAAGGATGAGGTAGGGGACACACTATGGTAACTCCTGAGGAAGAAACGTGGAAAAGAGGAGAGGGCCTCAAAAGTGCTGAGGTGCCACAGGAGAGTAGCCAAGAGCCCTCTTCGTATTTCATCAACAGGAAATTTGCTGAATTGGGGGCTATAATCTCCAAGTTGGAAATACAGCAAGCATTAAAAAGTAAGTGTGTAAGGTACTACTGAACAGAGACCTTCAGCTGAAATAAAAACACTTTCCTCTCAAGTTCTGCTTCTGAGGCCATATACTGTCCCAGTAGTTTCCTGAAGGTGAAAAGTACTCTGTACACGAGCCACGCTGTGGTGCGAATGAACACCAGCCTCAGAGTCAGGAGACGCCCAGCTGCTTGTGACTAGGACAGAAAGGGGGCTCAGTAAAAGCCTACTAACGAAAGACTAGATTAGCTTGGTCAGGAACTCATCTGCCTGGGTTTGTCATTTTCTCCTCCTGTCCAAACATCCTGAATATGAATTTCTAAATCTGAAAAATCAGTATTAAACTCATGATCTCAAAGATACTTCTCAGAGCTAACATTTCATGACCTTCCATTGGAATGAACAGGTAGAAATATTTGCCAAGGTTATTGAGCTAATCCTTTAGAGACCGATTCACTGCGCTACAGTCCATATTTTCAAAATTACTCCTTACCCTGGCCTAAATATTGTACAATCAAACATCACTTATTTCCAAAAAGACAGAGAGAAATATGAGTGTAAAATCAGTTTGTATCACTGGAGGAAGGGGTCAGCAAGCAAGACCTATGTAAAACAAGGTTTCCTTAAACACGGTATTTTCTCAAGTCTACGATGGTACCCACGCATAGCCGCCAACTTTACCACAGCTTTCTAAAACACACCCCAAAGGAGAAATAGCTAACTAATTTCCTTTGCCTTGGAGGATAAAAATCATTTCAGTAATGTTAATTTGAAAGCAATTTTTGTGTTAAAATTAAGAAAATACAATACCACAGAAACTCTCACATTGGAAACGGTGTTTAGCTGGTGCTAAGTGACAGAAATGCTTACCACTTGCAGATTTTTGCTCTTTTGCCTTCGCAAGCGCATCGTAGTACTTGTCAGCACATTCAGGGATTACATCATTTGTATTGCAGATGTCAGACTTCAGAACAGACAAGATATCACTTGTCTTTTCTTTCTCCAAACACTGATTAACATCAACGACCAGTGTAACCCCTGGATGATGATGATAATAATAATAATGGTTCTGTTAATGGTTACCTTCTACTTACCCTGGAGGCATGTAACCTTTTAGGAATGCACTGTGTCAACCCTTATTACCCTTTCAGAGTATGTACCACATATGCTTGAGAGACAGTCACCAACTCACCTACCAGTTTAGACCATAAGAATGAGATCCCACAAGAGCCCGGTCCATCAAAAATCACAGTATTCCCCAGTTACTCTCGTGTGGCAGCGAGGCCTCGTGTGGCTCACTGTGTAACCTATGACACGGGGTGCTTGCACACGAGCAACAGATGTGCAGCCCTCACACAGGGCATTACTCAGTATTTGAGAACCAGCCTTAGGAAGATATTTATTTATTTTAGAACAAGTAAAATGTTATTTAAGCTATGTAAATCCCGATATTCTCCTGTACAGTGCAGGTATACTTCCAAAAGTGTCATTAGCAACCAAAATGAATGTTCTAGAAAGACAACAGGCACAGCTAGTGGATCTGTGCAAGGAGTCCAGAAACTTAATCCTGGAACCAATTTAGATCTATGAAGCTTTTACCCCATTTCAAGTTTTTGCCTCTCCCCATACGTGAAATCACACCGAACTCTTGGTTGCCTGAAGAAAGTTTACATGGTGAGCTCCTTACTGTCCACTTTACTTCCAGGTAAGATATTATGGCCCAAGCAAATGGAACTATTGTTTTCACAACCTGTACGTGTACTGAGTTAGAAATGAACAAGAAAAAAAAGAAAAAGAAACTAGTTTAAAATACTTCCTAGGTGGAAAAATCTTGATGAAAAGAGAAGGGAGCGATGGATATGTTTTATTTTTACAGTACACACATGTCAAACACTACCACACAGATGCTAAATGGTACATTGTTGTTATCAAATTATGTCCACATGTGCATAGAACTATAAAGCCTGAGGGGGCGAGAAAAATGGAGCCTGACCTTCAGAATCTGAAGGGGCCCATGAAGAATAAAGAACAACTGTGGCAAACTCCAATCGCCGCCCGACAAAAGGCGGAGCAGTGCGTCCTTGTGCTGAAGTTACTAGGACTGGGCGAGCTGCCCCCCTCGCCTCTTCTCCAGAAAATCTTTGTAGACGAGAAAACTGCAGTAAATGACAAAGAATTCTTACATATTTACATCCGATAGCTTCATCTAACCTAGAAATATGCCATTTCCCTGAAAAGATGGATACTAAAGCCATAAATTTCTTCACATAGTAATGTGCTTTATTATTGAGTATTTATGTTCAATGAGTGGGCCCACAGATTAATTTTCCTGCTGACTGAAGCTTTGCATCTTTTTTAAAAAAATGTATTTATTTATTTATTTAGAGAGAGGGAGGAAGAGAGGGAGAGAAACATCCATGTGTGATTGTCTCTCACGCGCCCCCTACTGGGGGCCTGGCCTGCAGCCCAGGCCTATGCCCTGATGGGGAATGGAACCTGCGACCCTGTGGTTTGCAGGCGGGCACTCAATCCACACTAGCCAGGGCTGAAGCTCTGCATCTTAACAGAACCATTTTCTATGAAAAGCTAAAGCCCCGAGAGAAAACCGTAATGGAATAATCTCTGTCCTGCTCATCATTTTACCCGCAGTCCCTGGTAAACGGAAGGAGCTTCGAGTTTGCCGAGAGCTGCCAGAAGAGTCCTTCATGCCATTAAAATTGTACTGGACTATGTAACACAGGGATACTTTCAAGGGCTATGGAGGTATTTGGGCTCCTTTGCTTCTGCACTAAATGGTCTTAAACTCCCATGTTTTTTAGTTTTGTCCCTCACTGTCCCTGCCAGCTCTCGCTTCTTGCTGCTGTCTATGTGTCCGTGGAGGGCAGCCCAAACACTTACATGCTTGGTAATTAATTCATGGCACCTGATGTGCTCTGAGTTGGGAAGAAAAACAACTACACATCATAGCATTGTGCCTGAGATAAAAACAAATGGGCTCCAAGTGTCTGTCCAAGAAGCCCCCAATGAGCGAGTAAATCAGCTCCAGTGCGCAGGCTTCCTGACATCTATTTGATTGCTTTCTGGCTCGGTCTGTGGGTTGTGCACTCCGGACAGCCGAGGATGTCAGATAAATGACTTCCATTAAGTCAGGTATATTTCTGCTAAGGAACAATTAGGAAATTGCCCATAAATCATCTAAGAAATCCAAAAACATGTTTTCTTTACATCTGAAGCCATGCACCAGCAGGCTCTCACTAAGGCATGCAATTGGTTCTTGGGGGAACGAGGTAAAAACATCTTTTGATGTATAAAGCGCAGATCTACCTATGGCATACAATCAGATATATAATACATCTGTGGTACTGAAGTTACATGGTGAGGACGAATTAGAGAAAACAACGTTTAGAAAGATTCCGTCGGGTGCCGTAATGGAAAAGGCTGAGCAACAAACATGGCTCTGCAGAGTCACAGGTAGAGACAAACCCACTTTAGGAAACAAGATGCTCCAGTGAGAACGAACACTGGGCCAAAATGAAGGAGATACGAGCTCCTGTGCCCTTTTAAACCTTGCCTGTGGTCAAGTCTGTGAGCCAACACATTTTCTTCTATCAAATTATCTGGGAGTGGGATTGATGCTTACGATATGTGGCCAGAATCTGTTTCAAGTCTTCATACAAAGGGTAAAAAATGCTTTTAAAAGTAAGATTAAATTTCTGTTAAAAAACTGGAACATTCCTATCTCAGTGTCCGAATCTATATTGCTTTATCTTCAGAGCATCTTTTGGTTGTTCTATGCCATAGAATAAACTGTATCAGCTCTTCTGAGGGGCAGGACAGAGGCAGAAGGCAGAGTTTTAAGTGTGCAAGTTCAGAGCACAAAGTCACACATTTGAGGAGACCTCTGACTTTCACAGTCAATAAACAGAATCACGAGTCTCACATAAAAAAAAAAAACAGGATCAACATTTGCAGGCCAAATGTAAGAAGAATACAGAATAAAAGGAATGATATAGTATCCGAACTGGTTTGATCTCTGAGAGAAAAACTGTAACCCTTTCAGGCTACTTGCGTGTCTACACGACGATCTAATTTCTTGAAAGCTTTTCTTCAAACTACATTGCCTTCAGTTTTATATTTAAATTCAAATCACTTATATACATATCTCAATTGTATTTTCTTCTTCTTAAGGATCAGAACAAAAAGACTTCAAAGATACTAAGGGTATATATAAAGGTTCAGGTTGGGGAAATACACATATTTTTCCTGGCTAAGGAAATAAAAACCAGATGTTTCTCCCAGATGCCCCCGAAGTTTAAAAGTGTATGCCTGGAGTAAGAGTAAGGCATCTCAACAGCAATCTGTGACCTGATAGAACAGGATAGATTCTAGTTGTGCTATGAATGGACAGCTTAATGAACTAGACTTTTAGGAATCTTATTTTAATTTATGTAGGTCATTCATACATGTAGAGTGTTCATATATCAGGCTTGCTGCTATCTGACATTGCCAAGTGAATTTTCATAATGTTTCTTTATGAAAACAGAGGCTTAGAATAAAATTTTTTCAAAAGTTCTCCTTTGAGCCAATGTGAGCATTCTGCCAGTTGCTGAGTGTGTCTCTCCCACATATGCACTCTGGACCTGAAGGAAACCCCAGGGTGGGTTTGTGGACCCACCGGGGCCACCATGAGACAGACTGGAGCTGGAACCCCGCTGATGGCCTGGCCTCCAGAAGCCACTGCTCTGACTGCTTGGACCACAGGGACATTCTCGGTCTCATGGAATTAGTGTCAGTTCAGAGCCAGGGTTCAGTAATCCCTGAAAAGTCTGATCACATTCTTTTCCCTAGCACAGCCACCATGGTAAGAGGCCGTAGGTCTCTTTGGGGGAAGCCCGGGAGAAAGATAAACAGTATAGAGTATGGGTGGTGTAGCAGAGTCCTTTCTTAAGGGAATCCTGCCTTCCTTTTCCTCAAGGGGTCCTGGGCCTATAAACTGGCTTAAGTCTGGGAATTGATCGAGGGGCCATGACTTTCTGTTTTTATGATTCAAGTAACACTTCTATTCACTTGACCTAGAATTCTTCTCCACTTGCACCAGTAAGAAGTTAGCCCTATTTGGTGTGGCTCAGTGGATTGAGTGCAGGTTTGTGAACCAAAAGGTTTCTGGTTCAATTCCTAGTCGAACCACAGGCCTGGGTTGTGGGCCAGGTCCCAGGTTGGGGGGATGCGAGAGGCAACCGATTGATGTTTCTCTCTCTCCCTGTCTTCTTCCCTTCTCCTCTTCTCTAAAAACAAACAAATAAATAAATAAATAAAATCTTAAAAAAAAGAATTTGGTAGGCTGTCTGCTTCACTTTTAGGCACACTGCGTTCAATGGGCGGACTCCACCAGTCTCTGTGGGTCAGACTGCGCTGATTTCTGCCTTGACTCTCCTGTCCGTCACAGGGTCATGTCCACTCGTGTTTGGGCGATTAGGTGCTGCCACCTGGCCTCTGCCAGGCTCCCTGTAGATTTTGGATTTGCCAACCTCTCCACAACTGCAGGAGCCAATTCCTTAAAATAAATCTCCCTCCTTCTCTCTCCATATACCTATGTGTGTATAGATAGATGTATATATACACTTTCCAGAAAAACAGTTTGATTGATCTATCTAGCTATGTATCTATCATCTTTGTAGTTCAGTTTTTTCCAGAGAAAAATATTTATGTAGTTTTTGATCAGAAAAACCCTAATACAGTGAAAAACATGGAAGGAAGGATGGACATATATTGAGCAGAAATGGACTAGTTTCCTAAGGACTAAGATAAAAAAGGACTTGATAACACTATACATCTGGGAGTTTAGAAGCCATCTTTGCTTCCTGGGTTTTACTCGGCCACACCTTCGGATTTTGCTGGAGACAGCACCTTGCCACTGGAAACAGTGCGACCAACAAATCCTACTGTTGCATAAGTACGCATTCAAGAACTCACATTGGTAGGAAAGTCCAAATCTCTTCAGAAATTAAAAATTATACATTTTTAAAAACGAATTCATATAAAAATTCAGAAGCATAACCAGACACAAGCAAGGCGAGCTGGGCCAGCAGAAGGAGGCGAGGGCTTACATTGCTTTGCTCTGTCCCGGTCCGCGTTGGCCTCGCAGACTGCGTGCTGTATCTCGTCCAGCCAAAGGTTTTTAGACGCACTCTCAGGGTCCTGGGAATATGGTCGGAGAACAAAAAAAGAACAGTACATGAGGATGACACAGAGCTAGTCCTCCTTTTAAGGAGCCATTTTATGATAATTTCTGCAAGCTCTTATTCGGCACCCACCGCGGTCTGCCATACGCTGTATGAGCTATTAAAGAAGTAGACCCCAGTCCAACCACTTCGCCCTTCTCCCCAGCCACTCCTCAGCCCAGCCCCCAGCACCCCTCCCCTGGACAGCTGCACCGGTCTCCTATTTGCCTTTGTGGCTTTCAGGTTTGCCCTCTACCACAATGGTCTACAGAGAACCAGGCGAGTGCTTCCAGTGGACATCTCATTATATACAGCATTCTTGGCTTAAACTCCTCCAAAGACTTTTCTTGGAGGTTGGGAGCAAACAAAGCTCCCTTGCCATGGACTGTGGGGATCTAATGATCTGGCTCCACCTCACACTCCTCTATACCCTGTTCCAGACCTTCACCCAGACTCCGTCGCGTCACAACATTTGACCCAGCTATTTGGCTGTGAGTCTTTCTTATCACTTTGGGCCTTAATTCAACTGCCACCTCCTCCAAAAATGACTTCTCTGGCTACCCTCACCAGATATTGACTTCCTCTGTCCCTCTGTCACTGTGGTTCCCAGGGTGGCCCAGAGCGCCAGGGGGTACTCTAAGCTTGAGGGCAACACAATGACACCAACATTTATCAGACACAAAGACGAAAATAAAAACAAACAGAAATCAAACAAGAACATAGTGACTTTCCTCAAGGAGCTAACAGTTTAGCAGAAGACAC
>PVKM010052070.1:0-10331 GCA_004027735.1 Carollia perspicillata
CCCCTGCTACCCCCAGCCACAGTCCTCTAGAGGGGAAGACATTGGAAGTGCAGCTGGTGGGGAAGAGGTGTTCTTTTTGGGAAGAGGGAGAAGAGGAGAGAGCAAGTAGGATTGAGAGCAAAGATGAGATTTCCCCATTCTTCCTAACCTGTCCTACAAATCTCAATTCAGTTCAAGAAGTAACAGCGGAGCACATACCACACTGGAGGCATATGTTAAGGCAGAACTATAGTGTTCCTCACACATTGATATCATCCTACTACTCAAAGCCCCTTCAGCAGACAGCCCTCCAGAAGCCCTTGGAGTAAAGTCTTCACTGGAAGTGCCTTTCCAGGCCCCACATGACTTCTGAACTCAGCCCGTCCTCTGTGCCATCCCTTGGAACCCATCCAGCATCCTGCCTGAGGGTGGACTAGGTCTACACTGACAAGCTTCTTTTTTACTCTCTCCTCCAACTATGGACACCTACCCACCTATAGGGCCTGACTCGCACCCCTCCCTCTTCAAATCTTCTCCGAGTCTGGTTCTTTTACACCTGTCCAGTGGGACTCCCACCATGTATTTTAAACTCTCTCAAATAGGGTCTCGTGTGGTTGTTGTTAACTGTGTCCTCATCACATATCTGGTTGTCCCTGCATGGACTGTATATTCCTTGAGGACTGCCAGGAGTCATGTCTTGTATGGGGTACCTCACAGCAGCAGAAAGGGCAAGGGGCAGAAGAAAGCTGAGGTTCGAGTCTTGGTTGTGAGACCTTGGGCAGCTGCCTTACCCTCTCTTCTTCAGAGGTTGCCTTTGTGAGCCTCCCTCTGTTCCCTTGGCCTGCAGACCCCTCCCCTTGTCTGCTTGGTGGCCTCTCTTGTCTGCAGACCTTAGCTCAAGCCTTTCCTCATTAGATGGATGTCCCCCAGCTCCCCACCAGAGGCCCTTCCTCTGGTCTCCTAATCCTGGGCATACCCCCAGGACTTGTCACCTATGCTAGCCTGCCTTGTTGACATGTCTCCTTCCTTTACGTACCAGAAGCTCCTGAGGTCAGAAAAGCCATTCAATTCCTTTCAGGTGCCCAAAGTTACTAGAGGACCTGGTGTCTGGCAAGGACTAATACAGGTTCATTTTAGGGATATGAAGTAACCTGTGTACCCCACAGGATAAAGTCTCCTAAATAAATAAATTAATAATTTTATACCAATGATAACTAAAAAAATGTACCTGATACTGTTCTAAATCTTTGTCATGTATGTCTCGTCTACATGTGTAACCCACAAGGTGGGGATTACTATTATCTCCATTGTAACGATGCATGGATTAGTTTCCATATTGTGGCTGTAATAAATCACAACAACTCTAAAAGTCTGAAGTCAAAGTATCAGCAAGGCTGCATTTTTTCCTGGATTCTCTGGAGGACAATCCTCTCCCTTGCCTTCTTCAGCTTCCAGGAGCCACCTGCATTCCTTGATTCACAACCACATCACTTGAATTGTTTGCTTCTCTAGTCCCATCTCTTAGGAGTGACTCCAACCCTCATTCCTCTTGTAAGGACCCTGGTGATGATGTTGGGTCCTTCTGGTAAACCAGGGCCATTTCCCCATTTCAGAATCTGTACTGACATCTGCAGAGTCCCTTTTACCATGTAAGGTCACATATTCACAGGTTCTAGATGCCAGGATGTGGGCATCTTTGGGGGTATTATTCTGTCCACCACACCAAGAAAACCAAGCAATACTCGCGTGATTCTGGGCAACTGTGCTGAGAAGTATAAAGCACTTTATAAAGAGATCTTAATGATTTCCCTGCAGCATGAAGCACTGGAGGGGTGCTCAATAAACACTTCCGAGTGACTGAAGTGATTCTTTGAAAGTGAAATGAATTGTCCCAATTATATATAGTCAAACCTTGGTTCTCAAACATCTCCTACCTTAGCAATGTGGTTCTTGACTGAGTTGTTCACAGAAAAAAATGTCTCAATTGTCAAACAAAACTTCAGTTCCAAACCTGACAACACTTTCATGCTGACATTGTATTTGTAATGGGAAAAAAATGATTTGATTTTCAAACACATTGCTTCTAGAGCAGACTTCCAGAATGAATTAAGTTTGAGAACTGAGGTTCCACTGTATTAAAGTACTGTGTGTGGAGACTTAAAAATATAATTTTTTGTTCACGGTTGTTTAATACCTTTGAAGTTTAGAGGTTGACTTATTTTGATTTTTTTGTCACCCTGGGAACATTTGATTATTATTTCATCATTGTTTATTACTTAGGAGATCGCTGTGACTCAGTCTAATGCATTTACTATCTGAGGAAACAGTCATATGGGCCTCCTGTCTTGAATGAGAAAGCTGTGCATTGGGCTTTCAGTGAGAATGGCGGTCAGATGTTTCCTGTCATGGAAGACGAGCTGGAAATGCAAAGTTTCTGTTCCCAGGCCACTGCCCTTTCATTTGGCCCGCTACGTAGCATTGATAGAGCTCCTTCTATGGACCGAGCTTGGGCAATATTTGAGAGAAGCATGTTTGAACACAGACAACGCATCCTCTGAAGAGCTCACCGTTCACGGCAGGGGGGTGGGGGGAGAAGGGTGTAAGTGTGCAGTGAAGATGACACTGGAAAGGAGTGTAAACTGGGTGGGAGTCAGCAGGCTGCACTAGCACCTGGAGCATCTGAGCTGCCGGGAAGGAACTGGTGCATGTCAGTGCAGCTGTGCAAGCTGAGGAGCAGAGAGTGGGGGCGACTGTGGTGGTCGTGGACCCCTGAGGTCTGTGAGAAGCAGAGGGGGCTGCCTGGGAATGCGTGGGGCTTGAAGACGAAGGTGAAGTGGTCTCCATCTCTTATATTTTGGCTTTGGGGGTTCTGTTCATTAGAGGCAGCCTGAACAACTTCGGCGTTGTTCTGTTTTCTTTTGCCCACAATGTCTTTCCATTCCCTTGAGTCTTGATAAATGTGTACTTTGAGATGAGATAGACTGTATTTGCCCAATAGGCATCCATGAGGCATCAGGATGTATTTTGGCGTTGAGCCCATAGTGAGACCTGAAGACACTCCTGTAAACATGAGCTTTCTCTCCAGTCCCTAAGTGCCCAGTCTCTGAGAGCACCTTTCTGACTAATAAGGCTTCAGGGTTAAAAGAGCATCATCAGTTTTCTTTCTCTATAGTTACAGTCCCCAGCCAGGCTTCCTCCATTAGTTGTGACACTGAATATATATAAGAGTCTGAATAGGTCATTTAGCTTCTTCTAGCCTCTGTTTCTTGGTGACAATAGTGGTCCCTTCTCTGCCTGCTGTAAGGATTAAAAAAATTAGTATACATATGTAAAGATTCTAGCCCGGTGCCTAGAGCTTAAGGGGCACACAAGAAATGTGCCAGTTCCCTTCACTGGGAAACTCTGTCCAAGGAAAGCTGTAATTACTTTCTCTTTCTCCCAGTTCAAGGATTTGCTTCCAAGAAAGTTAACAGTCCACAGAATTCTGGTGCCTGTCAGCCACTGGTAGCCAACAGCCTCCCAACTTTGGCATCCACACCCTCTCTTGAAGCTGACACCTACCTGGCTAGGAGCCAGCGAGTTGCTCCATGGCTCCTGGTGCGTCAGGATCCCTGAGGGTACACAAGATGTGTGCTTAAATATTCACCATGCTCAGAGTTACCCCAACACGAGCAGGCTCAGAAGAAAATTCAAGAAGCAAGGCAACTTTGGCATTGCCACTTTTTAGTGGAGCATGTGCCTGGACTGTGCAAACTGCTGCTTTAAAAAACTAACAATAGTGATCTCTACTCAAACTCAAGAACAGATATCAGGCATGACAGAGCTGGTCAAACTTAGTCAATCAGAATAGTTCCCTGGTGCCATGTCCCTGGGTGTCCAGGTACATGCCCCCAGGGTGGGTCGTGGTGGAAGGCTACAGGTGGGGCGGGGAAGCAGTGGACGTGTTTCTGTGCCAGCTAAGCATCTAGCATGAACTTCTGTCTCATTAATGCTGCAGGAATGTGATCATTACAGAAGTCCCCTCTTACCCATGGTTTTGCTTTCCATGATTTCAGTTACCCACAGTTTATTAGTACTGTCTGAACATATTAAATGGAAAATTCTGAATCTCAGTGCTTGGGTTCCAGTCACCGGTAGAGAGCCTAACGCTACATCACAGTGCCACGTCCTTCACCTCACCTGTCTCATTATGTGCCATTGCATCCTCTCACGTCATCACAGGAAGGGTGAGGACAATAGGACAGTTTGTCCTCTGTCAAAAGAGACCACATTCAGGTAGCTTTCATTACAGTATATTGTTGTATTTTATTATTAGTTTATTGTTAGTCTTTTACTTGCTTAAGTTATAAATTAAACTTTATCATAGGTGTGTATGTATAGGAAACACTATTGTATATAAAGGAGGTTCCTTATCATCTGTGGTTTCAGCCTTCATCCCCCTCAGAAAAGGGGGACTCTATTATTAGTATTAGTATTAGTATTAGTAATAGTATTAGTAGTAGTAGTAGTAGTAGTAGTAGTAGTAGTAGTATTTTACAGATAAGAAGAGTGGATGTTCCTCAGGAAAGGTGAATAATGTACCCAAGTTCACACTGTTATGAAAGGCAGGGCCAGGGTTTGGCTCCCAGCTCTTTGCTTCTGAAGGCATGGTGCAGAAGAAAGACTAGCACCAGAACAGTGTCCACTGTCCTTCTGAAAGGCTATTGAAAGGAGATGCGCCCCCAGAGGGTGGTCTGGGGGTCAGAGGTTGAGAATTCCATTTGCTAAAGGCAGCCCTGACCCCAGTGTCGTTCTGTAAATTGTTTCCACCCAGAACAGCTCGTACAGTGTCTCTCGAGGGATTTGAGGAAGACAGGGCCAGACCCAAATGCCAGATAGGCAGCAGAGGGGCCCAGGCCATCTTCCAAGGTAGCTGAAATCCATGCTCTCCAAGGTTCTATTAGAAATTCTGCTTTTCTGGGATCTGAACCAGGAGTGCTAAGGTGAAAACCATACCAATGCACTCAAGAAAGGCCTGGAGGGGAGGGCGGCTGACACAGCCTGCTGACCACCACACCTGGAGGGCACACCTTGGTGCTCTCCTGCAGCTTCCAGGCAGGGTTCCCTCCTTCTGGACCACCAGAGGGGCCCCAAGGGCTGCGTGTCCCAGGGGCCCAGAGTCAGGTACAGGAATCTTTGGGACTCGTCCCTGTCGTTCCCCATGCCCCAGGGGCACTCTGATTTTGTAGGTCATGGTGCTGGTGGTGGTAGTGGGGGTGTGGGAGCCTGCATTTTAACAGGCTTTCTAAGGCAGTTTTGACGTGGAAGGTCTGTGGGCCCTTCTTTTGAAAGCTGCTGCTTTACCGGCCAACACAGTTTCCATTGTCTTCCCCTCTGGTCCCAGCAACACTTCTTTTTTTTTTTTTTTGATGGATAAATATTTATTTTTATTATTTTTTCTTTTTTTATTTTAATTGTTATTCAAGTACAGTTTTCTCTCTTTTACTCCTATCCCAGTCCACCCCACCAGTGCTCCCCACCTCCCTCCCATTTCCACCCCCCTTAGCTTTTGTCCATCTGTCCTTTATACTTGTTCCTATAATCCCCTCCCTTTTCCCCTGAAATTCCCTCCCCTCTCCTCTCTGGATACTGTCATCCCCCTTTCTATTTCAATGTCTTTGGTTATATTTTGCTTGCTTGTTTGTTTAGTTGCTTAGGTTCCTGTTAAAGGTGAGATCATATGGTATTTGTCTTTTACCTCCTGGCTTATTTCACTTAGCATAATGCTTTCCAGATCTATCCATGCTGTTCCATAGGGTAGGAGCTCCTTCTTTCTTTCTGCCACATAGAATTCCATTGTATATATGTACCATAGTTTTTTGATCCATTCATTTACTGATGGGTACCTAGGTTGCTTCCAACACTTGGCTATTGTAAATTGTGCTGCTATGAACATCGGGGTGCATAGGTTCTTTTGGATTGGTGTTTCAGGGTTCTTGGGATATAATCCTAGCAGTGCAATTGCTGGGTCAAAAGGCAGTTCCATTTTCAGTTTTCTGAGAAAATTCCATACTGTTTTCCATAGTGGTTGTACCAGTCTGCAATCCTACCAGGAGTGAACTAGGGTCCCCTTTTCTCCACATCCTCTCCAACACTTGTTGTTTGTTGCTTTGTTTCTGATGGCCATTCTGCCCGGTGTAAAGTGGTATCTCATTGTGGTTTTAATTTGCATTTCTCTGATGGCTAGCGATATTGAGCAGCTTTTCATGTGTCTCTGAATCCTCTGTATGTCCTCCTTGGAGAAATGCCTGTCCAAGTCCTTTGCCCATTTTTTAATTGGGTTGCTTGTCTTCTTGGAGTGGAGTCGTGTAAGTTCTTTGTATATTTTGGAGATTAAACCCTCGTCTGAGGTATCATTGGCAAATATGTTTTCCCATATAGTTGGTTCTCTTTTTATTTTAATGCTGTTTTCTTTAGCTGTACAGAAGCTTTTTATTTTGATGAGATCCCATTTGTTTATTCTTTCCTTATATCCCTTGCTCTGGGGGACATATCAGTAAAAATGTTGCTGCGTGAGATACCTGAGATTTTCCTGCCTATGTTCTCCTCTAGGATTTTAATGGTGTCACGGCTTATATTTAAATCTTTTATCCATCTTGAATTTATTTTTGTGTATGGTGTAAGTTGGTGCTCAAGTTTCATTTTTTTGCATGTAGCTGTCCAGTTCTCCCAACACCATTTGTTGAAGAGACTATTTTTACTCCATTTTATGGCGTTGCCCCCTTTGTCGAATATTAACTGACTGTAGTGACTTGGGTTTATTTCTGGGCTCTCTGTTCTGTTCCATTGGTCTATGTGCCTGTTTTTATGCCAGTACCACACAACACTTCTTACAACCAGAAAGTCTCAGGGCGTCCTTCAGAAATGCATCCTCATGAAATCAGGAGTTCTTACTGGGTTTACCATCGTCTATGGAGGACCCATTAAGGCCCTAGGGGAGGGTTGTTCCTCTGACTCTGCAGGGAGCCGAGTCCCACTGGGTACAGTGTTCCTCTCTGGCCCCCGGGCACAGTGTCACCCTGGGCTCACCCAGGAGTGGACAGAGAAGTGCTCACAGCAGGAGGGTCCCTGCAGCTCTGCGCCCTGAAGGGGTTAAGGCTCTCTCTGGAAGCCTGGATTCCAAGGGGTAATTTGAGCAGGGAGAAAACAGGGCCCTTTCTGTCTGGCGCTGGGGGCACCCCAGCTCTAGTGCCTGTCCGGGGGGCTGAGGCCCTGGGCCCCCCACCGCGGGCACTCTCAGGGGTTAGTTGAACCCAATGAACAAAGGACACCTTCCCTCGAGAAACACATGGACGGAGGAGGAATGGGTCTGCGTCTACACACCATTTCTCAACGTTCTGGAAAAGAAAATAAACAAATGCCTGAGGTAGTGATTAAGACATTCAAAATATTTCCTTTTAAAGCAGGCGACAGCTGATAGTGAGAAAAAGGACCTATTCTGCTGCTCTCTCCCCGCCCCACCCGCTAGGTCGCTGAGGCTCCTTACCACTTTCTTGGTCTTTCAGGGCTATAACCACGGCCACAGTGACTAACATTCTTCATGAGGGGAATTGATGACTGAAAATGTAGTGCTTTGTAAACACAGTAGGGAAAGTATTTCCCCGGGCTCACCACGTCCCGGGTGGCAGGGAGCAGGCGGGATGGCGGAGTCAGCCTTCCAGCCGCTGAGAGGCCGCTGGCCCTGTCTGCTGCTCGTGGAGCCGCCCCTGACGCTGGGGTGCTCGAATCCCCAAAAAGGTCACACAGAGAGCAAGAGGAATGGGGGCTGGGGACAGTGAGACATAGCCCTGCAGTTGAAAAACTTCCAGCTGGTGAACTATTCTAATACAAATGCTTATTTTCAGTAAAAATATGTGTCCTTGGCAAGTCCAGCTTTTGACCTGAATTAGAGAAATTGGCTTATGCAGCCCATACCCACGGATGCACTACCCTCTTTGTTTCTTTAAGCTGTTAGGCCTGGCCAGTGGCATGAGCTCCTTGGAAAAACAACAAAAAAAAAATGGATGCACTTCCCTCCTTGTCTGAGGACAAAGTGTGGGAAGAGGAGCTGTCTCGTCCACACTTGGGGGTTTCATTGCTGGCATCAATAGGCATGTTTCTAACACTCAAGGCGGGTGGTGGGAGAGGGAAGGGAGGAGGCTCGTTTAATAAAATAATGGTGTTACTTTGTTTTCCCCAGAGATATTTCCTGGCCAGTCAAGTCTTTTTATTTTAAAACCACTTTTTTTCCCAGAGAATAGCCTTTTGCTTCCCAGTTCCCTTCCTGAGAAAACCACAGTAACATGGGTTTAGGAAACCCTTGCTTCCTTGGAAGCTGAACATTTCCACTCACGGGGCTAGAATAACGTACCTGCTAAGGCCTGACCCAGGGCTTTCATTTGTTCTTCCCCAGCATCTGGGTTTGGTTGTGTTAACTCATTTATTAATTTAACAGATAGGGTTGAGCACCTACTGTGTTCAGGTTTTGGGACCAGTCTTTGAGATTCAGGAACTGGGTCCTTCACAAAGTGTCTCACTGCTTGTAGTAGCAAGAGCAGCAAGAAAGGACATCGTTTTGGGGGAAGGTGAGTTTTTGAGTCAACCTTCAGGGCCTTTCTTTGTATCTTCATGTGTTTCAAAGGCACAAGCCAGACTGGTGAAATGGTTTTGCTGGTTTGCAGCACCTAAGTCATCTGACAGAAAAGTCGTTCAAATTTGTAAACCTATTGAAAATTTAAAAGAAGGAACCTGTCACCTAAGTCTTCTTAGAAGTGAGAATATACTTTCTGAAATTAGAAAGGCAGAAAGATGAGGCTTTGTATATTGCATGCAAAAGAGAAAAGCCTACTAGACACTACTTGGAGGTACCCAAGTAAAGATGAACCCAAATCAAGGGTACTAATAAGTAGCATTGGAAAGTGAAACTTGGTAGAGAATTTTAAAATTCTTTTTCATTTCAGAGGATTACAGGTAACAAACCCTTATGTGCCCTTTGACCTAATGCAATGCCACAGAGAGAATGATGACTTTTTTTACTTTTGTATTTTGCTGTGTTCCACAGAAGAATTAAGACAATTTACAAAAAAAAGACACACATGTAAGTTTAATACACACTAAAACAGAGGCGAGAGAAAAAGGAAAGATAAGTGGTGACATAAAACGGCACCAGGAATGAGGAGGGAAAACCAAAGTAGACTGTGCAGGTTTGTATGCTTCCTTCAAATGGACCACAGGTTTGGCAGGAGGAGTAACAAACAAAGAGAACCGATGGGTGTTTAACATAAAAGCAGAGCAATTACTTCAGAGTCACTATTTTTGGAACTAAGGAAAGACAGGCATTTCTCCTGAGGCCTCTCCTCCCATCTGTGTAATGTCCAAGCCACAACTGCAATAGCATCCTGTATCTGACTCCCCTCAAGCAGTTCAGAATGTAGAATTGTGGGTCTTGCTCAGGACTTTAATCCACTTTCTCTTGGTGTACAGTCTGCTCTGCACCTGGGCACCTACTTATTCAATTTGGATGGACCTTGTTCCAGACCACGTCACTTTCCAGGATCTTTCCTATAGATCCAGTGGCACAGTATAAAAAATATCACCAATACCAGTGACATATTTCTCAGCACCCAAATTGTAGCAAACATCTTGACAAATGTATGTTCACGTGGGACCATTAAGAAAAATTAGTATGAGGCCAGGTCACCTGATATGCCTGGAGTATCCGACACCACACCTATGTCCCCAACCCTCAGCCTGCCTGGGGAGTGGCAGGGTTCTGCCAGGGACACAGGAGCCTTGAGACCCATCCCCGGACCAGTCTATAGCCACAGAGACCATGTGGGCTCTGTGACAATCTTCAATGGCAACAATTGTATACTCTATCTTTTGATGCTTGCGCACTCTGATCACATCAAATGTGTTCCATTACTGCTGCGTGGAAGCCATTCCCCTCAATAGAAGTCTGGAGATTTCCCCAGAGCAGGGCACTTGGGGAGCAGCATTCTCATTCAAGGGCAGACAAGCCTGGTGTCACCCCTAGTTGCAACGCCCTGTTCCCAAGCAGGGAAGGGCAGACGCGCCACCTAGTGGCCAACCTTAGGACGTCCCGCGGATGCGCTCCGGATACTCCCGCGCCTTGGGCCTCGGGAGGACACCAACTGCTGGGTCCACGCCTTCCGGGGTGGGTGAGCTTTGCTGTGGGAGCATCGGGTGGAGGAAAGAAACTCGCTTAATAAAGAGGCACGTGACTTCCTTGCACAGGGCAGACCCCCTTTGCCACAAAGGCCTCTTTGCACGCAGATCCCCGTCCCTCTGCAACCCCACATCTCTCTACTGCT
>PVKM010052071.1:0-10332 GCA_004027735.1 Carollia perspicillata
AAAAAAAATACAACTTTTATACTTAGCAATTATATACTTCACATACCTATTTCTCTTTCATCACATCACCAAGGCACAAAATATGGAATGGTACCAGTTTATACAAATTTGAAATAGCACAACAGAAATATTAATAGTCTCATTTTTTTGTATTTTATTTAATCTGTTGTATTTTTTCCACTACCCTTTAGTTCCCTTATATCCCTCTCCCCCTAGCAATCACCACACTATTGTCCATATCCATGAGTCCTTTTTTAAATTGTTTTTAAAGATTTTATTTATTTATCTTTAGAGGGGAAAGAAAGGAAAGAGGGAGAGAAATATCAATGTATGATTGCCTCTCGTGTGTCCCCTGCTGGGAACTGGCCTGCAACCCAGGCATGTGCCCTGACTGGGAGTTGAACCGCGATCCTTTGGTTCATAGGCCCACGCTCAATCCACTGAGCTACACCAGCCAGGGCATGAGTCCTTTTTAGATGCTAATTTAAAGGTCATTTAAAATGATAAAAAATTGCATAATTATTAAAAACTGCTGGTAGGCAAATAAATATTTTCTATGTTTTCCATCACCAGGACTGGTCACCAGGAGTGCCTACCTACCCTTCACACACTCCGAACACTTCAGCTATATGGCTGGGAATGGAATGATTTTTGTGACTATTTTGCTGCTTAACATTCATCATTATTTTAATGTAAAATGGTTTTTAATAGCCTATACAATGCCATCAAGTGCCGATGCTGGTACTTGAAAACTTGCTCCAATATCGATAACTTTGAAATAGGAGTTGAATGTGACAGATTGCTCTGAAGAAGGCCAAACCCTACAACAGCCCATGTTGTTCATTTGAAAGAAGGCACACTGCAAAATATTAGAAATAATACTGAGGCACATAAATGGAGCAGATACATCATTAACCTTTAAAAATCTTTTGAGTATCCAGGCAAGAATAAAGGAGAAACAATACTGGTGACTCAGCTACAAGATCAATATCACTGTAATACCTTTATGGGCTCTGAAAAAGTATCCCAGCCCCCACTACCTCCACCACCACCATTTATTTTACGTTCAACCCTATTGGGACAGTGTACTAGATCTTCAAGAATATATTACCACACAAAATGTAAGTGCCCCGATCTCAAAATTAATGCAGACACCTGAATGTACATCATTATACAATGCCACTTTATTGTAGCTTCAAGGTAATCAAAATAGAAAAGGAAAATATTTTTTAAAAAATAACTTAGTTTTTCATTAAAATAGTTTGGACCAACTTCATATGCCAACCCTCCTAGCAGCTAAATAGACCCCTGTGGCTAAGTTCTGGCCAGTGGGTTCTAACTAAAAGTTCTACATGCAGTTTGCAGGACCTTTTCTAAAGGTAGTGGCGTCTTTCAAACACATAGTGTTGGGAACACTAGATATCCAAGTGCAAAACAATGAAATTGCACTCTTAACTAACATCACATACAAAAGTTCACTCAATATGGATCAAAGACCTGAAAGTAAGAGGTAAAGCTACAGAATTCTTAGAAGAAAACATAGGGGGGAAAGCTTCATGACATTGGATTTGGCAATGATTTATTAGATATGACATGAAAAGTACAATCGAAAAAAGAAAAAATAGATAAATTGGATTATACCAAGATTAAAAACTTTTATGCATGAAAGGGCACTATCAACAGAATGAAATGGCAACACATAGAATGGGAGAAAATATTTGCAGAGCATATATCTAATTAGGAGTTAATACACAGAATTTCATATACAGAACTCTTAACAACTCAATAACAAAAAATCCAATTAAAAATAGACAAAGGAATTAAATAGACATTTTCCAAAGAAGATATACAAATGGCCAATAATTGCATGAAAAGATATACAACATCACTAATCATTAAGGAAATAGAAATAAAAATACAATAAAATACTACCTCATGAGCAGTAAGATGGCTATTATGAAAAGAAAAAGAAAATAACAAATACCAGTGTGGATGTGGAGAAATTGGAACCCTTGTGTGTTGCTGGTAAGAATGTAAAGTGGTACAGCCTTAAGGAAAACTGAGAAATTCCTCGAAAAGTTAGAAATAGGTTGACAATATGCTTCACCAATTCCACTTGTGGCTATATACCCAAAAGAATTAAAAGCAAGGACCCAAACACATATTTGGACACCCATGTTTCATAGCAGCATGGCCAAAAGGTGGAAGCAATATATGTGTCTATCTCTGTATAAATAGATAAACAAAATGTAGTCACTTATTCATCTGACACTTGCTATGACATGAACCTTGAAAACATTATGTTAAGTGAAATAAGCCAGCCACGAAATGACAAATATTGTTTGATTCCATTCACATGAGATACCTAGAGTAGCAAACACGTAGGCATAGAAGTAAAATGGTAGGAACTGGGGAGAGGAGGATATGGGGAGTTATTGTTTAACGGGTATGGAGTTTCTGTTTACAAAGATGGAAAAGTAGTTCTGGAGATGGATCATAGTGATAATTGCACAGCAGTGTGACTGTACTTGATGCACTAAACCAACCATACATTTAAAAATGGTTAAAGTGATAAATTCTATGCCATGTGTAGTTTAACACACATTTAAATATGTTGGTACACCCTTTGCCCTCTCTTCTTCATTCATTTCTCCTGCCTGCTGGCTGGCATGCCGACGTGATGGCTGCATCTGGAACAGCCCCCTTGGACCTCACAGGCTGTGTCTACCACAAGTCTAATGGGTACCATTTACATAGAATGTGCACACTTTCACATAAAAGAAACATTTTGTCTTGTTTAACCACTATGCTTTTAGATTTCTGTGACTTGCAAACAAACCTAATTCTAACTGATACAATAGGCTACATATATATCACCATCAGCTGCCCCCTAGTATTTTCCTGAATCTCATAGATGGTCTGAAATCTCTCCCCTCAAAAAGGTGATCTCAGTATTGGGAAAAGCCAGGGTGCCAAATACGGGCTGTAGGGGGCCTGAATCACCTGGGTGACTCGATGTTTTGTCAAAATACTCTGCACAAAAAGTGATGCATTTTCGGATGCACTGTCATGATGAAGCTGCCAAGCACCAGTTGCCCATAGCTGCAGCCTGCTGAAATCATTCAAGTAGTTTCTGCAGAGGAATGTTAAGCTTAACACAAAATTTGATGCAAATTCATTGCTCTACTTGCTCAGTCATTTTGAATGCAATGGCCACACAGTACACATGCTCACTCAATGGTGTCTACCACTGCCACTGACTAGTACCGTGAAGTTGTCATTGCTCATGCATGGGCATTCCAGTCCACTGTCTTGGCTGCCAGGTTACATCGATGTGCGCAAACCGTTCTTGTTATATTAACAATGGTTGGACTTTTTCTGGACAGACTATATATATATATACACGTATTTATACAAACACATTCTTGCTATTGTAAGAGCAGAATCTACCCAACTCGAGGGAACTGTAGCTGACTCTGTGATGCCCTGGCCTTTTGGTGTACTCTGACTGACTTCCACTCCCAGTGTCTGCACATTCGCCCCTGAAAGCTCCTTCCCTCCACTCTGCACTTCATCCCAGAACCACAGAGGGCCCCAGCCCTTGCTTCCAGCAGGCCAGAGTGCCAAGGAATCAGCACTCCCACACACACCCCAGCAGCTCTCATCCAATGACTCATCTCAGGAGTTGGTATATAAATACTACAGTTTCCTCACCCCTCGATTGGGAAAATCCTGATGTTTGTATTTTGAACTATTTCCCAGTTTCCCCAATGGAATTAAGCTGCAACCACTCCCGGGAGCAGCTAACATAATAACACACAACTGGTTAGCCCTCTTCCTTCCTGGTGTCAGTTTCTCACTTTCCTGCCCTATTATTTTCTCCACTTCCCAAATAAATGCTCACTCCTAACTCTTATCTTGGGGTCTGCTCCTGAGAGAACTTACATTATGATGGAGGAGTGGGGAATCTTCATTTATATAACAGTCTGTATAAGTAACACCCCCTGGAGGGGTGCATTGCTCAACCTGTGAAACTATGCATGGTGGCTCTGTAAATATATTAACCTTCATTTCCACAGCAACCAGAACAAAAAAGAAGATGAAAAAATTCCATGCTTTCATCATGACTATGATAAATGCAACCTAGATGTCACTGTTATTCAAAGTAGCAAACAAAAGTAAGAGGGCTGTAAAAGAGTAAAGGAAAAAGGACTCAAGGCTGTGAACAACAGTGTAGCGATTGCTGGGGGAGAGGTTGTAAGGGGACTAAAGGGTAATGGAAAAAAAACAATAAATGTAGAAAACATATCTGGTGAGGTGGAGAAAAAAGAATACACAATTATACCAAATAAGGGAAAAGAATCCACTGGAAACCCAGCAGGAAGATAGTGTGACAGGTCACATTCAATAGAGCAAATCTCATACCATCAGTCTTAGCACTGTTATCAAATGTAGTATTTATTGAGCACCTATTTATCACTGTACACCTGGCACTATAATTTGAGTATTTCGTATGCTCAAATTTTTGAGTTCACCCATAGCATTAGGACAAAAAGAAACAAAGAAAGCCCTTAAACAGTTAAATCTTATCTAAACCTCAATTTTGTGAAAGATTGTTCATCAGGACAGAGGTCCTGTTCATCATTGTTCATCAGGACAGAGGTCAGTGGTGGCTCTCTGCAGTGGCCCGTCCTGTATGGGTGCCATTCTGCAAAATGCAAACATATTTGAAATTCCTGTCTTATGGAATCATAATGAGGATGCTAATGTTTTAAATTTAATGTTTTGGAAGAGTTTTTTAAAAAATCAATCAAGACACACATAAAAAGAAACACTCCAGAAAGCAGAATCTATCAGAGACCTGCTGATTTACGTATTTGTACTAGGCATCTACTCTATGTGTAGCATTGTGCTGGGGTGCTGTGGGGAATATAAGAACAATACCATATGTTCCCTGTCTTAAAATTACTTAGAATTCGTGCTGTTTTTCTTAGGAATAATATCACTGTCAAACCTCTTTCTCAGATTATGCAAGCCAGATCAGCATGCCAGATCCTTACTTTTAAACCAATTGCTAATAGACACTATGTGCCTATAAAATGTAATATGCAAATAAAATATTGTATGTGTGTGTATATATATATATATACATCCATAAATTAAAAACAAGAAATTGTATCTTTATTAGATACCTTTTGTACATCAATGTCCAACTCTCTTTCAAACCTCACAGGTCTAATGCGATGACGTGTTTCATACTTAACATCATCAGGGATGACGGTGAGAGTAGAAGGAGCAGATTTAGTGTTAGTAGTTTGTGGGATCAGGCCACCAAATAAAGGCCAATTGCAATGACTTTTCCACCAACTTCTTTTGAGTCTACGGGGAAAGGACAGAATTTCTTCCACTGCAGCAGGTTTTGAGGCTGTGTAGTACTACATGCTCTCCTGCAAAATATCACACAGCCAGCCCTGGCTGGTGTAGCTCAGTGGATTGAGCTCGGGCTGTGAACCAAAGGGTCTCCAGTTCGATTCCCAGTCAGGGCACATGCCTGGGTTGCAGGCTAGGTCCCCAGTGCGGACCATGTGAGAGGCAACCACACATTGATGTTTCTCTCCCTCTCTTTCTCCCTCCCTTCCCCTCTCTCTAAATAAATGAATAAAATCCTTTAAAAAATATCACACAGCTACTTTGGAAGAATCCTTCACATGTCAAACCAATGGTAAGGAATGAACCAGAGCTATAATTAAAAGTTCATAATAAAGACGTAGAGTTTCTTATAATACCTTCCAGGTATGAGAGAGAGAGTGTGTGTTGAAACATTTAAACATTTTTAAACTCTATTTGATAGACATGAAGTTAATTTTTATTAAAATAGTGCATATCAGAACTTGACTCTTCAAGTGTCTTCTTTTGAGGGTTTATCTTGTTTAAAAATGGTCCTTTAAACTGCTCAGGGATGCAAGACACTTAATACAAGCTCTAAAAAACATCAGTATTTATTGAGCATTGGCTTAGTTTCATATGTAAAGATCTGTGTCTTAAAATTCCATTTAAACTAAAATAATAATATTGTACTGTGTATTTATGATGTACATAGACCTAAATAATACACGTATAAGCTTAATATGCATGTAAGAAAAACATATTCAAGAGTAATATAAAATCTGCAGGGGGACAATGAAAGTATAGTATTTTCAGGTTCTCAATTTACTATTCCCCAAAGACATAATAGGAAATAATTTTATTGATATAACGCTGACTAGAAAATCCTAATTATAGAAAAACTCTACTTGGCATTGACCCTTTAAAATCATAAAAAGGGCATTTATGGTAATCCTGAAATATTCTGAAATTTATCCTACTAAACTGAAATATAAAGATGGAAATGATGTATAGCACTTGAACCTCAAATACTGGCCCACACTGTATTAGCAACTTCACACCCTAAAATGTGAGGCAGTGCTAAGGAATTAACCTTGCACACCAAGTACACATAAAATAGGCTACAGACAGCAAGGTACAAAAACCTGCTTGTGCCCCAAAGTTCCTACTAGCCAGGCGAAAAACATGACCTGCCTTTGTTAAAATAGAAGCAGAGGAAGACAGTGCCTGGCCACTGTCATGCCTCAGCCCTCAGTGAAAGGCCCTGAAGTGCTCAACAGTGTTGGCTCTGAGTCCAGACTCCCAGGATGTAAATCCCTGTTTCACTGTTGGGGAACGATACTGGATGACATACTTACCCATCTCTAAGCCCCATTTCCTTATCCGTAAAATGGGAATAATTACAGTATCACCTTTACAGGGTTGTTGTAAGGATTAAATGAGATTAGTGTAAAGTACACCACACAGTGCCTGGCACATAGTAAGTGCGTGATAAATACTAGCTTTGGTTACTTCGTTTGCTGCACAGAAGGGGATTAGATGGAGAGACAAAAAAGTCTCTGATGTAGGGGAAAAAAGGCTTGGTATAGTAATATTACCAAAAAATTTACAGGGTCAATGGGTGACAAAGCTTTCAGTCACAATTTTCAAAGCTGACTATTTTATGTCCTGCTAATAAACCCTTCAACTGAAAACAAATAGGAAAGCAAGGTGTAGCAAAGTGAACAGTAAAACCAGTACTGTGAAACTCTTCACCCTGTCCTTACAACTGTGCTACACAGGGAAAGGCAAAAAAGTTTATCTCAGGGTGGGGCAGACATAGGTTTGTGTGGAAAACAATGCAATAACTAACAAATAACAATATAAGAATAAACTGTTGTGTTTCATGTGCTCAAAGCTCTGAACTACTTTTGCCACATCCTGTATTTTTTTTAGGCAACGTAAATCGTCATTAAGTTGTTACGTTTGCCTTATTCAAGAAATATTTATTGAGAATTCACTAAGTGCAAAGCAAAACTCTAGGTGCTGGAGAAAATCTGGGTAAAAATCTAGGGGAATTTGTCTTTACTGGAATAGAAACATACACTATAAAGTTAAAATACTTTGCTTTTACATTGGGTATACACAAGAGAAATCGGTTTGGTTTGTTTGGAATCTAATCTGTGGCCACTGTAGTTCAAATTCTCAAAAAATGCAAAATTAGTATGCTGTATTGGTCACACTAATATTTATATACATATACATATATACATACACAAGTATATAATAAATAAATATATAAAATATACACACACTTCAGTGCATGATTTGGTCCCAACAATATTATCAGTGCATGATTTCGTCCCAAAATGGAATTTTAAAAAGTTAAGCTAGCAATCAAATAAAAATGCTCCATGTAGAGCCAATTAGACTGGGCAAAAAGGTGTCTCTCTACCCTTAAAATTTTGTATTCTAGAAATAAGACATAAGCCTAAAAAATGCAGCCAACACTAAAAGTGTTGCTAAAAAATACCAAAGTAGTGCTAATAACAATTAGGTTTGAGGAGTTGAAAAAAAGTCATGGGACCTCAATAGTATCCTGATACTCCGTATTGAAATCCGTAAACTTTTGAGGTAGAGGAAGTGGGTGCAAACCCCCATGTGAATCAGATGAAAGCTATGGATCCTCTCCACAGAAAAATGTACTTAAAGCATGCACCAAAACGTTCACGTGCAATTAATTTTACTACAATGAACACTGATTTTCCTTATGTAACATTTAAAAATCTTTACTAAGATTTATGTCTTCCTTGTTTCTTCACACAAAACTTAAAGCTTAATTCTGGAAAAAAAAACAACATAAATTGTTTGGAGAAAACAAAAAGTTAGCTTTAATGGGGCTCAAAAGAAAATTTCACGAAGGCTGTTTGTTTTAATTGCGAAGCTGACACTGATGGGTGGTGATGTTTGCCATAGCAACATACATCATCTATAACATTTGTAACAATTTTTAAGATGATTGGAGTAGGTAGTTTTCAAAAGATTTTTATAGTGTTTCTTGGATTTTGTAGATTACTGCCTACAGTGGTATTGATAAAGCTTTATTAAAACCCCCAACCCCACTTTCATCACTACCTCCAATCTTCAGTTGTGGAAGCACTTCCTCCAACACTGGACAGTTTATGTGGTTATTTCTCTCAAATCTCCTAACAAGCTTAAACAACATTTAAAAATGTACCTCAGTAATTTACCAAAAAGACATGAATGAGCTTTGCTCTGTCATGCTGTTCTTAGAATGGGCTTTGTTTTCTTTCCAAAAACAATAACTAAAATAAAATGCCTGTCTGAAATTCAATCAAGCTCTCAAGACTATTCTTGGGGAAAGTCAGCCAATTTCTGTGTAGTTGAGAAGGGGGTCACATGTCTTAAAAAATTATTTTAAGGGGCTCACTGAGTTTCCTAGCAACAGGCAAGACTTCTTATGGGACTGTTAACTGAGGCTTTGATGACAAAGCATCAAAAATGAGACTCAGTGCCCTGGCCCCTGTGGCTCAGTTGGTTGGAGTGTTGTCCATAACAGAAATGGTGCGAGTTCCACTCCCAGTCAGGGTACATACCTGGGTTGTGGGTTCAATCTACAATTGGGGTGTGGTCCTGAGCTGTCTGGGAGGCAACCGATCAATGCTCATCAATGTTTTTCTCTCTCCTCTAAAAGCAATGAAAAGCAGTGATGAGTGGAGCTTTTTTCTTCATCAAACACCACATATATTCTAAAGTACATCCTAGACTGAATGAGTTAGAGATGTTACAACACATTGATCACCTCTGTCTTTGGAGCAGCTGGATGGGGACAGTCTCCTCCCTAAGCAACCAAATATGTTTGCTCCATTTTACCATTCAAAGATTACAATTTCCAGCATGTGCCCTGGATGTAATGGAAAGGGCAGAGAAGCATAGTTGAAGTTCTGCTTGACAAAGGGGTTTATTTTTTTTACTATTTTAAAGATATTGATGGCTTTTTAAGGTTTCTAAAAAGGGTTCTTAAAATAAACTCCTTTTTTTTTATGACATTGTATGCATATAATAGAAACCAGGAGATGTGTGCCCTCAGAATTGTCAGTAGTTTCATTCAGTGGCATGCTAAAGAAATTGCAGTAGCTGAAAATTCCTCCATGACCTGCTTTAAAGTAGCAGGGGGAAAGAACACACCAGTAATTCTAGAGTGGATGACATCATTCAACAGAGATCGTACTTTGATTTTCTTCCTGTGCCTCAAATCACAAACTACATTTACCATTTCCAGGACACATGACTTCTACAAAGTTTGCAATAGTGTGATTCTTAGTTTCAAATCTTGTTGATCCTTCAAGTATGTTTTGTTCAGGGTACAATCCAAATTTGACGTCTTTCCTCACTCCTTGTAGTTTCTCTTTTAAAAAAAAGCATACATAGTTCTTTATAGTTCTGTTTTGTGGTGGGCTCTAATAAGGGCACTTTCAAACACTAACATGTTAATAATTAATGCTTAAGTAACTAGAAATTTGCAGAACTTATTATTTTGACTTAAGAGAGGAAAGCCGAGGCATAAAAAGCTAATGACAACTTGTCCAAAGTAATAGTTACTGGCAAATATTTATAGAGTACCTGTGTTTTTAGCATTGTGTTTGGTACTGTACTGATGTTTTCTACTTTCTTAGCTAGGCCTTTATTTAGAGACTAGCCTGTCTCTCCCTTTTTCAAATTAAAAATATCTTTATGAAATGAGATTAAATGTCTTTATGATAACTCAGGAAGTTAAAATAATATCATATGTGTGTGTGTATGTGTATACATAAAAAAAACTGGTTTCCTGGGAAACCCCAGAGGAAACCCACTGGGTAGACAGCTTCAGACAAGGCCAGATTACAACCCGACCACCTCCACAAGTGACACACACACAAGGGGCAGAATGGGTGAGCAGCGCAGACC
>PVKM010052072.1:0-10326 GCA_004027735.1 Carollia perspicillata
GGTGGATGTGTCTAGCCTTCTGTCTAGACACAATTTCAGTGTGTGGTTGGGTTGTGCCTGCCTGGGATTCTCACACAAGCCCACCAGGGCCCATCTGTGGCTTCATAAATCTACAGGGAGCCAGATTCAACTGCCCACTGGAGGGTTTTCGAGCCCCCATGGCTGCCAGCTGTTCGAAACTGCCTTCTGCCAGACATGTGAAGTCCTGAATCAGCAAACTCGGGTGCCTTTAGAAGAGACAGGGAGAAATGTGAATTTTAAAATACAGCACAGCCCCACTGCACAACAAAGGCTGAACAAAAGGTGAGTCCTACGGATGAACAGTTCTGGTGGCACTTGACTGAGCGTCTGGTTCCCAGTCGCCGTGCCATTCTGCCAGAAGCACTGCTTTATTGACACGTTCTGCTGAAGCTGAGATGAAATGCAAAACTAGAAAGCTGCGAGGGTTGCTGGCAACAAAATGTGGCAACACGCAGAAGCACAGAAATCTCTGAACGTGACTCATGTGGGGCCACATGTTCCCAGAAAGAGCCACCATGACAGGGGCCCCAGTGTGAGCTGTCTACGCCTCGTGAGATCTTGCCTGGTCTGAGATTTTTTTCTTCATAATATAAAAGGGAGAAGAGGGAGGTCTCCTGATTTTGCATCCCTTATGTGTCTTGGTGGAACTTAAGAGATGAAGGTCAAGATCACTCTCTGAGTTTCCTCATTCTGGAAACTCCGCAGTCCCTCTCTTGTGTGTCTTCCTTTACGAAGTGCTCTCACAGCGCACTCAGTCACTCATCCTGTGACATGCATCGAGAACCTCCTCTGTATTAGGCATCGACTGTGTCCTATTTTAGTTAGTGACATTGTCCTTCATGTTGCTCTAGGGCAAGGACCGTGCTTATTTAAATTCACATTTGTATATCCATAAGTTATTAACTATATGTTCATGAAACGAGTCCTAGAGAGAGCTCTTTATGTCTGCTTCCTTCGCTTCTGTCCCAGATACAGCAGCTCTCGTCTGGTCCCATTTGAACACTGGGAAGGGAGGACATTGGCCTGGACACTTTCCCCTCCGCAGGCAGAAAGAACAAAGGCCGCTTGCTCCGGAGGTGTTCTCCATCATGTTGAAAACTGTGTCCAATCTCATTGTAGGAAGCAGCAGGTAGCTGTGAAAGGCGGCTCAGGCCCCCATTGTGATGGCCTTGGCTGCAGGTGAAAGGTCACTTTACAGGCAAGACTCTGACCCTTAACTTTTTTGTTGAGAGTGTCACAAGGTAAATTAATCAGATTTATGGCATTAAGCTCTGCCAATATCTTTATCCTTTCAGCTCTTTTTCTCCAGCAAAACTCTCTGTCCTGGGGGGGGGGGTGCAGATTTTCCTTTCTGATGAAGGGGGAAAGTGCTTTTTGTTTCTCTCTCACAGTTTTCACTAAAAAGTGAAAATAGTTGGACACACATAGATAAAGCCCAGAGGCCAGTGCAGCGCTTCCTTCCTAGAAGAGCTGAATGCGGGGTCTTGTAAGTTAAAGTGGACTTTCCTGGCACTTAATCAAATGCCCTTTAGCCTGGGGACAATGAGGAGGGCAGGTTTTGCTGGTGGTGATAGGCTTCTTGATTTCTGGGCAGAGCCGTCTGTCTCCTTTGACCAGAACAACTCAGCAAAGCCCATTAGGGATAGGTCAGCAGCTTGGCCATAGGCTTATGTCTCATCTGGACCTGGCCCAGGTCACTACTGGTACCAGAACAGTATTTCGGAGTGGCAGGTAGTTTGGAAGTGAACGAGCAGAGAACCCGCCCCCACCCACCCAGAGCAAGAGGCTGGAAGCTGCCTCCCAGCGGGAGTGGGAGGGAGGCTGCTGCAGTTGCAGGTGCTTTTCAGGCAGCCTTGCAGGCGAGCACCAATGTCCTGCTGCTAGAAATTTGTCTGCAAATTTTTCCTCATTCAGAAGTGACGGGATCCAGGAGACACTGGCTAGATATGATAACTTGATTACGGCTTGCACAGGCGACCCGGATGCCTGGGAATTGGCTGCAAGAGAGCATGTTCCCTCTCTAGCTTTTCAGCAGGAGAGAACTGACAGGTTGCAGCTGGTAGATTTCTTCGCCCTAAGCTGGAAGGGGTCAATGTTTTAGATACAGAGCCCTCTGAATACTGCAGTTATGTTTTTGATACAGCTCCTTTGAAGGTGAAGGAAAATCAACAGACAAAGCATCGTTTCACCACATTTATTTGCAGCATAAAATCAGGATTGGATTGGATTGACTCAGCCAGTAGTTACTGAGTACCTACTATGTGCTAAGCCCTGTTTTAGACAATGGAGCTAGAGTAGTGAATGCTTCAAGCAAAGTTCCTGCTTTCATGAAGCTTATTATCTAATTGGGGGAAACCGACAGTAAATACTCACAAAAATTCCCCATATATCAGGGGGTTAAAGTGCTACAGAGAACAATCAAGCAGGGTCAGAAGACAAAGAAGGATGAGGGGTTCGGGGTGATACCTTGGATACAGAGGGTGGATAGGAACATCCTCTTTGGTAAGATGACATCAGCTAGAGACCTGAATGAAGGGAGTACATAAGCCACATTGATGAGTGACATAGAGCCTTCCTGAAAGAGGGACTAGCAAGAGCTGCACCCTCCAGTGGGAGTATGCTCGATGTGTCTGAGGAATATTCTTTCACAATTATGTCTTGCTTAAGAATGCAAACACCATCCCATTTAACGGTTATAATAATAATGGTAGAACTTTTGTTACAGTGTTGTTATGAGGATTAAATCAAATACAGAGCACAGTGTCTCTGAATAGTAACAATTTAATAAATGTTGACTGCTTTTGCAGTTATTGTTTAGTAAACATTTGAGAGTCACAATAATCCTGTAAGGTGGTGGGTAAGAGCTATTAGCACCATCTTACAAGTTAAGATTCTGAAGTCCACAGAAAGGAAGTGATTTGCCCATGGTCACACTGCAGGTTAGTGACAGATGGAAACAGCCTGAGTCACAAGGGCTGATGCAGAGAGTCACCCAGGAGAGGTGTTGGTCAGTATTAGACTTTGTCTGAACAAAAAAATAAACTTTTATTGAGTGAAGCCTGAGATTTTTTGGGTCTATGTGTTACAGCAGCTAACATTACTTAACCTGACTAACATAATAGGCTGCGAGAGGGGCAGACCCCAGCGCTGTGCCTCTCAACAGCAGAGCGCAAGACTTTGGGAGGAGAAACTATGTCACCCACAGAGAAGGTAGTAAAGAAGAGACTGTAAAGCTTTGCCTCTTGGGGTTCATTTGGACATGGCTCTTCACAGGTTATTTTGTTGTTTGTTGGTGGACGCTGCTGTCCTTAAACTGCATCCTTTCTAACAGAGGACTTTAGTATGCTGCTGAATCTTATTGTTTGGAAAACAGAAGAATTATATTTAGGGGTGGGTAGGGAGAGAGTAACAAACTAGAGGAAAGATGAAGGAAGAATAAATAAATGCAACCTTGCCATATATGGTGTCCTAGATCCTTCATCCCACCACCGAATTTTCACAGGTCTCTGTGGTCTCGCCCTGCTCGCAGCCCCTGAGGTCCACTTGCACTGGTCCCTGAATACTCTTATATTTGTCCAGTACGACTCTGCTGCTCTCAGTCCCCCTGCCTGCAACGTGCTCCACCTGCTTCTCTAACAGAACTCTATGTATTCTTCAAAGCCCTGTTTGAATGCCACCTCCTCCAGGAAGCCTTCTCCTCTCCCTAGTCACAGTCCAGCACTTCTTGCCCCGCACTTCCACAAAAGAGCCATGTTGATTGGTGGTCACATTTAGCTTTCTGATCTACTTGCACATATGCTCATATGATTAGAGGTATAAAACATATATGGTGATTTTAAATTCTATTTTATTTTTAGCTGGCCAAGTCTAAAGAGAGCCCATCTAACATTATAAACTGAAGCAACTAAACAAACAAGCAAGCAAAAATATAACCAAAGACATTGAAATAGAAAATGGGATGACAGTATCCAGAGGGGAGAGGGGAGGGAATTTCAGGGGAAAAGGGGAAGGGATTATAGGAACAAGTATAAAGGACACATGGACAAAAACTAAGGGTGTGGAAATGAGAGGGAGGTGGGGAGCACTGGGGGGGGTGGACTGGGATGGGAGTAAAAGACAGAAAACTGTACTTGAATAACAATTAAAATTTAAAAAAGGGAAAAAAAATAAAATTATAAACCGAAAATACATTTGGCCAACAATGGCATAAAACACCACAAAAATGTAAAACTTCTTTAAGAAAAATTGTGAACTGTTTCAATACCAAATAAGGTAGGACCAATGACTTAGTGTCCATTACACATGGGCCCCAATGAAGTACAGCGAGAACGGGGTCTGTGAGAGCCAACTAGCTCTGTAACTGAACCAGACCAACTGAGGCAATGAGACCAGGCCCCGTAGTTTACCTACTTTGGCAATTTATCTCCTGGGACCCCCTTGCCCTGTCACAGAGTCGATGGGAACCAACTGCTGAGGTTCTGAAGTCATCCCTGTGAATGGGGGAGGGAGGTGCAGCAGGGAGCAACAAGAAATATAGGGCTTTTGGGGGGTGAAGTAAGGAATATCGATAACATTTTTTCCTCTAGCAGGGCCTTCATTTAGCAAAGGAATGGAAGTAGTCTCCTCTAGAACATCGTGATCCACAGCCCAAAGAGTCACAGCCTAAATTCTAGGCAAAAGGTGTTCCTCAGAGTGTGACCTCCCTCCTGGCCCAGCAGGGAAGGAATCCTGGACAACCATCACACCCCTTGGACAGCATTTGAAAAGCATCTCCTTCCACACCAGAGCACTGACATTCCGGTTTGATTATTTGGAAGCTGGCAAGTTCCAGCCTCAGCCCACGCCCAAGGAAGCCCCTTCCCCCAAGTCTCCTGCTGACTCCATCTACCCACACATATACACTCCCCAGCGGTCCCTGTGTGTGTCCCTCGGAGTGTCCCTCCACAACCCCCGAGCCTTTCAGAAAGCAGTCTGCGCATGACCTATCTCTCTGCTCCTGCCAGGGCTTAGCATTGGGCTTTATATTTGGCTGGCGTTGAATAAACACCTAGGAAACTGTTAAATAAAATAAATGCTAAGAATAGCTTTATAGGAGGATTCTGAGTCCCTAATTTAGGAAAACTTGCAGGCTTTTGCCTTGAACTGCAGATAAACATCTATTTTTAATACTCGCCACAGATTAGAAGCATATAAGCAAAGTGCCTGGCACTTAGTAGGCTCGATAAATATTGGTTGGATGAGTGAATACATTAACTGAAGAATGCAAGCCAGGAAAGGAGGCTGTAATAAGCATTTCAGCAGAACTCAAATCAAGAGAAAAAGTCAAAAGCAAGAGTATAAATAGATTCCATTACAGAGTGAAATTCATTAAAAATCCACAAATCCACAAGTTTGCACGAACAGCTAATAACCTTCTATACATCACACCAGTATCATTATATTCTATTATCAGTACATCAGGAGTAGGTACCTTTTAAGATGTCTCAAGTTATCTTAACTTTTAAAATGACTGATTTTTTTAAAATGAGGCCCTGTTCATGAGAAACTTTGAAATAAGACATAACTGTGAGCAAATGTACTTTAATTCCCTCCTTCCTGATTGCAAAGGTCAGACTACTTTCCAAGGTCTGGGTTTTCGTTGGTGAGGAAGATGGGCAAATAGGAATTAAATGACAAAGTCAGACCTCCTCGTTGGGACCCACAGCCTCCCTGCTTTTTAATAGACCTCTTCTTTTCCATTTGGTTTGAGATAAAGTGGCCCCCAATTATTTTAGAATCCCTTACGGAAAAAGATATCCATAAATTAAGTGATAGTCCTCTCTTTATTTCCCAGAGAAATTAAACTCTTACCTTAAATGACTTAAATCACAGGGCCCAGACCCGGACAAACTCTCTTCTGTGGCGTTACAAAAGACAGACACGGCAGCACAGAATTTTGGAGCTAAAAAGATAAATAGAAATAGATATAAACACACACCCCACTAGCAAAATTCAATAGTAAGATCAAAGCTAAACTTTCTCCTTCACAGAGCTCCTGTTAAGATTTTTTTCCCTCTTCTGCACCATAATCTGAGTCTCAGATACTTTCGTTCCTATTCAGTCTCAAGATCAAACAGCTCACACACATCTGCTGGGTTAGGTTTTTTTTTTTTTAGGCATTCAATAATTGATGGGGGTGAGGGGAGGAGAGGAGTTTGAATATCAACATAAAGGCAACAGCAAAACACACCGTCACACTCCTTGTGCCCATGGAAATGAGGGGCCCAGAGGAGCTGTGTGTATTTGAGGGCGCGTGTTTGTAAGGAGTAATATGAATATGTTACAAAGAGAATTTTCTCAGAATACTTGCCTGACCATTTAACATCATCTTTTTTTTTTTTAATCCTCACCAAGGGTATGTTGCAAAAGAGAGACTTTGGATGTAAGAGGGAACATCGGTCAGTTGCCGCCCATACATGCCCCCAACCGGGATCGAAACTGCAACTTAGAAATGTGCCTTGTCTGGGAATCAAACCTGCAACCTTTTCTGGTACACAGGATGACATTTCACCCAACTGAGCCACCCAGCCAGGGCAATCACCTTTGTTAAAAATAGAAAATAGCACTTTATTTCATCTCTCTTCAGGTGGAATCCTGCCCTGACCTGTTTCGAGGGCTATGAGGTCAGAAACCTGGCCTTGGGAAGCCTGCGATCTCACGGAGCGGCTAAGTATGCACTTACAAGTATATGCAAGCAGTAGTAGCAAAGCTTTACTTCTAGTAGCATTTTATAGAAATGTTAGCTAATAACTTGAATAGTAATAAAGACTTCTCTAACTTAATATTTAACTTGCCTGGTTCAAATACTGGCTTTGCCACATATTTTCTGTGGGACCATGAATAGGTCACCTAAACTCCTACAGGAGATCTCAGGGTTGTTTTGTGGATTAAACGAGATAACATTAAGTATTTAGTATGGTGCCTGTCACATAGTAGGTGTTCATTAAATGCTAGTGATTTTTCCCCTTTTTGCATATTTTTCTAGTGCCTTTAATTGGATTTCTTTATTATTATTATTTTATTGATTTTAGACAGAGAGAGAATGAGAGAGAGTGAGAAAGAGACATCGATTTGTTGTTCCACTTATTTATGCCTGCATTTGATGATTTTTGCATGTGCCATGACCTGGGAATAAAACCCACAACCTTGGTCTATTGGGACAATGCTGTAACCAAGGGAGCTACCCGGCCTGGGCTTAACTGTGCTTCAATAGCTGTGATCAGCTTTTGTCTTATGATTGAAGTTTACATTTCCAACGCTTCTCTTTAAGAATATCAGTGTCTGTAAGCACTTACACACTGGCGGTGTGGGGGATTGTCTCTAGAACACACTGGTAAGCCTAGCTTTTTCAGATCCTTGCTGCACGTTGCACGCATCCATAGCCCACAGGTAACCGAGAGGCTTCCTTTCGCGCCCCCTGGATACCCCACCTCAGCACCAGCCCACATCGTCCTGAGGGAGTGATGTCCTTTCTTAATGGGCGCTCACATTACAGGCATGTGTTGGAGAGGCCTGCGTCCGGCAGAGTCTGTGTTCTCTGTGCAGTCTCTCACAGACACCTCTCAGGCCCTCTGCCTCCCTCCCTCCCTCTCAGGAGCAGGCTGCACCTCTGCTCCTGCCAGCTTCTGGGGGCCGGGCTTCTTGAAGTCATTACCTAAGGTCATTCTCCTTGGCCCTCACAACTATACCTAATCATACTGTTGTCTCCACTCTGTTTTTCCTAGCTTTTGAACTCACCCAGCCTCTCTAAGGAAACTTTCACATTTCCTTTCATCTCTCTTAAGGTTTACACATCTGGATCGCTCCTGCTGATGTCCAGTCTAACCCAGCCAGCCCGGGGAGGCAGGGCACATCCGCTGTCTTGCCTGTCGACTCCATCCATTCATGTCTGAAAGCCGCAGCTGATTTTGCTTTGAGGAACCATCCAGCACTCACTGCGTGCAGTCTCGGAGGGGCTCCGGGATGATTGGTCAAGTATTCTTGCCTTCCACTGGCCGAGGCTTGGCATATGATTAGGCCTTGACCAATTAGATTCTTCTTGGGAAAATTCATTTTGTATGCGCAGATGCCGCTCCAGAAAGCCAGTGGAATCGCTTAATCCCCATCAGCAGCTCCCTATCCAGACTGCTCCGCTGCCCAGAACCTGCCTCCGTTCCTGGCCATTCGGCATGGATCCTTCTAATTCTGATGCTACGAGGTCCTGTATCTTCTACTACATTCCTTTTGTGTTTAAGATAGTGAGATTCCATTTCTCTTGTTTGCAATGAAAGAATTCTAACCAATATACTAGGTCACTCCAAATATCTAAAGCTCAATTTATATTATGATTATTCTCAGCTGATCCACAGGGGAATTCTCTAAAAATCTTCTATGTTTTGAAACAAAGGATTTGGCAACTGTGTTTTAGAGTGAACTTCCTGTTCCCTTGCATAGAAGGACTTTTTGTTAATCACATGACTAAAGGTAACCATGGGTAATAGAAGTAAACTCACGAGAGGCTGATATATCTAAACTTGCCTTTAAATCAGTGCTTCTCAAACTTAGCGTGCACGAGAATCACCTGGCGAGCTTGTTGTTCAGAACATCAGTTCTTGGGAACTACTCCCAGAGATTCTGATTTAGTGGGTCTGGTGTACGGCCCTGGAATCAGACTTCCCAACAAGCTTCAGGCAACACTGCTGCTGCCCGAAGGACCGCGTTTGGAATAGTGAGTCCTTAAACGTGATCCTTTCCCCAAGTAAGAGAGACTTTGCAACACAGAAAGATTTCCTCTGGCTTGTTAAAATAAAAAGACAAGAGACAAGATGAAAGTTGCCTTTGCATGTGAACTTCAGAGATGTCTGCTGCTCCCCGGCCTCAAGAGCAAGCTGCGCCCCATTGAGCCCTCTGGACAATGAGACAATGGCTGGACTGGAGGGCATGCTCAAGGGCAGGGTGTCTTTACCAGTCAGCCTGGCACCCCCTAGAGCCTCATGGACTGCTGGGTAGAATGTCCAAGTCTACTTCAGTGGAAAGTTAAAAACAAAACAAAACAGTGAGTAATTGCATGAGATCTGGAAGAAATGCACGACTGCCCCTGGGACTGCTCAGCAGGGACCACACGAGAGCTGGGCCCTGGAGCGGAGCCCGCTCCTCCCTGTGTCCTCACAGGCCCTCGTTCCCCCTCAAACACCCGCCCACCTCTCTCTTCCAAACCATTTTCTTATGCTCCCCCCAAACTCAGCTCTGAGCTCACTTCTCCCAAGGCCCCCTTCCCTGCCACCTTTGTTCTGCATTATCCCAACAGCTACATACCCAGCTTTAAAATGTTCAATGTCCAGTTCTGATACTAGTAACTGACTTCTTACTGCATTCCTGGAGCTTTGTTTATTTATCTCATTTAATTCTTACAACAACCTTATAAGGTAGGTATTATTACCCCTGTTTATAGATGAGAAACCAAAGTTAGAGGAGTGAATGCCTACGATAAACTACTTAGGAAGAATTAGAAGCAGAAATTAAACTCTATTCTGTCTGAATCTAAAGCCTGTGTCCCAAACCACACTGACATTCTTAATCAATTCTGTACTCTGTGTGTGTGCAGGTGTGTGTGTCTTAGTAGTTTGTTTCCCTGTCTAATGGGAAGCTCACCTACCCAGGGTGTGGGTGCTCTTGGAGAATATTCCAGTGGTTGTCTTGATCTGGCTCACATCCTATGGAGTGCTTAGAGAGTCATGTTACTTTCCACAGTAATCATTCAAAAGATACTGCTTACCACTGATGTATTCTCTGACGGCTGGCATTTCTGAACACCAGCAGGGGTAGGCTGGCATTTCTGAACATTGTCTTTCAGGCCCCTTACTGGGCGTGGGAAGCATTTTTTCCTACTTACCAATTAGCTGTGTTTTGCATTCATATCTATGAGACAGATGAAAACTACTTCCAAAAGGAATAAAGAGCTCATTATTTGTCATCATGTATTGAGAGTCTGTTTTGTGCAAACCAGGAGGCTGGGTTCTAGAAGGAGCCACAGAGGATCCTGGTTTGGAAGGCCCTAGACGTGGGGTATGCTGGGACTCAGAGTTGGGGGAGACAGGGACAAGAAGGAGGAGCTGGCTGAACCTGGGCTGGAGGCAATGTCCTGGTGGTGGTACTGGTCCCACGCTGGACTTCAAACTGAACTTAAAGGTGTGTGGTAAACACCAGCACCCGCCTCGAAGGGGTATACTGTAGTAGAGGCTTAAAGTCAGATGAGTATCAGCATTGCTGATGCACATGCTTGGAGAC
>PVKM010052073.1:0-10325 GCA_004027735.1 Carollia perspicillata
ATAAGTAGCATAGACGGTGGGGAGAAAATAGACAGGGAGAGGGCAAGAGTAGTGAGGGAAATGTAGAAGCTAAAGAACTTATGATACATGGACATGAACTAAAGAGGGGGAGTGTGGGTGGGAGGGGGTTTGCAGGGTGGAGGGGAATGAAGGGGGAAATGGGAGAATTGTAATGGCATAATCAATAAAATAAATAAATAAATAAATAAATAGATAAATAAATAAATAAATAATATTGTAAAGGGTTTGAATTGTTCCCAACACACAGTATATGTTCAATAAATCTTAGCTGTTGTCATTCAGCTTTTATAGCAAGGATGTTCCCAACCAGACAGACTAGGCTCTTTTCCAGTATTTGCTGACTAGACAAGTGATAAACTGGGACAGACAGTCTACATGCCGTATATCAGACTACGACAGCGTGTATGTGTCACATTATCCACGGAAGAGGAAGAAATATGGAATTCTAGTACAACCAGCTAGTGCATAGCAAAACTAGACTCTGAACCCAGGTCTCTCTGCTCCAAAGGCCAGTCCGTCCTCAATTGCCTAAGTCGAGAACTTTTTTTTAAGGCTGAAAAAGAAGACTTTAAGTTCTGCTGCAAGCTCAGCATGAGTTGACAATATGCAGCGGCTGTTAAGGTAGTGAATGTGGTAGCAGACTGACAGGATTCATAAAGGCTGTTGTATTTATTGTTTAATTGAATTGAATTTATTTTTAGAGAGAGGAGAAGGGAGAGAGAAAGAGAGGAAGAGAAACATCGATATGTGAGAGATACCTCTGATCAGTTGCCTCTCGCCCACCCCCAACTGGGGACCTGGCCTGCAACCCAGGCATGTGCCTCCTGGGAGTTGAACCAGCAACCTTTCGCTTCACAGGCTGGCACTCAATCCACTGAGCCACACCAGCCAGGGTAAAGCTGTAGACTTTAGGGCAGGGGAATAGCCCTGGTTGGTGTGGCTCAGTGGATTGAGCACTGGCTTGTGAGCCAAAGGGTTGCTGGTTCAATTCCCACTCAGGGCACGTTCCTGGGTTGTAGGGGGCAGGCAAGAGGCAACCACACATGACGAGAGCAGTCTTTAAGCAATAACCAGTTTATAGAAAATAGTGGGAGAGATAACTCAGATTAACGTAAGTAAAAATTTTCCAACAGTCTGAACTACCCAAGGGCCCCTGTTTTGAGAAGTGATAGAAGCTAGATAACCACTTGGTGGGGTGAAGGAGTAGGATTTTGTTCAATGAACTCAACGTATGTTTATTGCAAATTTATTACAGGCCAGAGATGTTGTATGAGTTAAAGTTCCACCCAAATATGAAATTCTGTTATGAAACTAGCTCTATTTCTTCCAGATAGAACTAACTAGAGTCTCACATATCTTATATCCTGCTCGAAACTCCAAGTAGTCCACTATACCCATTGCCATACATATCCTCATAATTAATCTAAAAAGTAATTATTCTCCTTTCCTTGCCCTGAGTAACTTTTACCAGTTGCTATAAAGTAGGGGCAAATTTCTCTATATTAACTCCTGTTCCATGTTCTCCATGTAAGCTTCCTTTTAGCACAGGGAAAACAAAAATGAATTCAGTCGACAGTATTAGGACAGAAAACTGAAGGTTTTGAAGTATCTAAAAAAAGAAATGCAAAATAAAACAGACGATAGTACCAACCTCAAATATGTGAGCTGACAGCCTACCTCCATTCTCTGGAGTACATCCTATTTCAATTTCCAGAGCTTCACATTTTTATTGTATGGTTCTGGTCCTAAAGTGATTGCCCTAGGCTTAGGATTCCAGTGTAAATAAATACAGCTTGTCAATAGGAGCTGTGGTCAGAGCTGAATGTAGTATTTTCTGTAGTGGTTGCTGTGAGGACCTACTAAATGATGGGCAGAGTTCTGCAATGATTGACCCCAGTGCATGCCAGCATTTGAAATCATTTGAAGGCTTTATCTATGTTTTCTAACTCTGCCTCCCAACCCATAAACCCTCAGTCAATATTTGCTGAAGTGTAGGGTGGTAGAAAGTTGAAACGGTGGACAAAGTAACAGGGAGAAGCCTTGGGAGCTGAAATTGAACTTTGAACAAGTCATTTGTCCTGTTCAGTAAATAACCTGCACTCTGAGAGAGGAGACAATCTAGGACTGCGGTTTTCAAGTACAGGTCACACCCCTTTGAAAAACCAAATTTAACACGTTGAAATCAGTATTTTAAAAATTAAGTAGAGAATTTCAGACTGCTTTGTACACAGCCAGAGTATTAATTCATGAAACTTTTTCTTTTACTTTTTAAAGATTTTATTTATTTATTTTTAGAGAGAAGGGAAGGGAAGGAGGAAGATGGGGAGAGAAACATCAATGTGTGGTTGCCTCTCACGTGTCCCCTACTGGGGATCTGGCCTGCAACCCAGGCATGTGCCCTGACTGGGAATCGAACTGGTGGTTCGATGGTTAAATAAAATACTTTTAAAAAAATAACAATAACCTTGTTGCTCGTTGCTTAAAACTTTTCAGTTTCTAGGCTTTTCCTTATCTGAGCCGTATTTACTCATTTGGCTTGGGCTCTGAGGAGATTTCCTACTTTTTAATTCTCTGGTGAAGAAAATAAAGGGATGTTACCTCCATGTGGCCCATGGGGGAGCCGAGGCACAGAGCCATTAAGCCCATGGTTCTGCACACATTTGGTGACAGCACTGGGACCAGCTGCTCATTGCTAGGCTGATTTCACCACATCAGTGTCTTCTCTGGATTGTTTTTTTCCTGCTCTTCCTCCCTCACCAAAGAGCAAGACCCTTGCGTTCATCTCCAGGTATAGAAAAAAAAGAGGAAGGGAGAATTTTGCAGCTAATAACTCCCATACACTCTCTTCCACCTGAAGAAGCTGTCAAGGATTTCGGTAGAGTAGAAATTTAACACACGCCAGGCTCGTTCTCACTTCAGTCTTCAGGCAAGCCTTTCTCCTAGGCTGAATACCTTGTTTTTTTCCTCTTCATCAACCTATATCCAACACAGGTTTCCCTCACTTCTCCTCACCACCACTGTCCAAGAGTAGACCATTCCCATGAACACTTCCATTAGCTAAAATGGTGTAAAAGAAGACATGATTTCTATGAATTTATGTGGAAAAAAATTAGGGGCATTCCAGACCCCAAAAGTAACCCACCAAGTCATACCAAATACACTTAATTATGTTCAGACTTACATTAAGCATAACACCCTTAGGAGCTCTCCCATTCATTGCTGATACCTTAGGACACATCTCGTTAATGCAACTAGAAAAGTTAGTGTTCATGTTGCCTGTCACTACCAGAACCAAGAAGCAGAGACAAGGATTGAATTTTTATGGGTGCTTTATTCAAATGGCCAGTGATCTGAGAAGACAGTGGGTTATGTTCCCTAAAAGACCATCTTACATTTCATTTCAAGCCCACATTTTTATAAGGACAAGAAAGGGCAGGTAAGGGGTTTGGAAAAGAAGGTTAATTGGACAAGAGTCACAGTCCAGTGGAAATTTTCCTAGTACTTCTTTATCTGTTGATCAACAATTCTTCAACAGTCTGTATCACAAGATGTTCCCTCCCTAGAACACAATGGTTCAGATGCCATCTTCATTGCTTGCAGACCCACTGGGGCATACAGGTTGAATTCCTTGTCAACCTCTTAGAGTCATGCATTCCAGTTCCTGGAATAATAGCTTTCCACTTGCATTAAGCACTTAAACCTATCAACTAAGACTAAAGTCTTTCACTCTGCAGTTCCCCTGTCACTAACAGATGCACAACATAAATTGAGGTAAGCACAGATGTTCACAAATGCTGTTCGAAGATTTGGTAACGCGATGCCAAAATGCTGAGTGTTGTTTCCAGGGAAGGAGCTTGGCAGGGACATTCTTGCTGCTGGAGTGCACGCTGCCTCTGCATTGGCTCACTGCAAAAAAAAATAGCTGATCTCGCTCTCCCAACCCCCATTTCACCTTTTTTTTTTCTTTTGGTTATCAAACACAGACACTAATACAGGTCTTTCATAAAAGCAAAGCAGCAGAAGGTTCTCTGGCTGGTGTGATTCAGTGAATTGAGCACTGGCCTGCAAACTGAAAGGTTTCTGATTTGATTCATAATCAGGGCACATGCCTGGGTTGTAGGCCAGGTTCCCAGCTGGAGGTGCGTGAGAGGCAACAGATTGTTCATTGATATTTCTCTTCCTTTCTTTTTCCCTCCTTTCCCCTCTCTAGAAGTAAATAAATAAAATCTTTGTAAAAAATTATTTTAAAAAGCAAAGAGGCAGAAGGCATGCTTTCCAAAATCAGGAAATACCTGCACTGGCCTGTAGATGTCTTCCACATTACTTGGAGGCCCAACTCTACACGATCCCACCCAGACTGACAATCTACTGCGTGTCAGTTTACTGTGTGTTTTTAGGAGATGGCACCTGCCTTATCTTATTTAAGACCACAGAAATTCTTTTAGGCAGGTATTTTTGTTCCCATTTTGCAGCTGATAACAACCCAGGCTCAAAGTTGAGAACTCCAGTTCCTTGACTCCAGGCTTTGTGCTGTTTCCCCAGGCCCCAATGTTGTGTTTTTCCTCTTTTTTTCTTCACATTTTTTATTCCTCCCTACGTCCAGTTTCCTTTATGCAAAATTTTAGTATACATAACTTCATGAAAAATTTTTCTGTGTACCTTTTGAAAGAACTGCAGAAATCTTAGTTCCGATGTAAGGGAAGTCTTATGAAACAGTCTGTGGAAAGTTTGGAAATTGAGTAATATTCATTTCAAGGTTACCAAAAACTTACCTTTTTGCCAGCATGATGATGACTCCAGTATTGGGAGTCATTCGGAAGCAGGAGCTAGGGCTACGTAATACTGCAACGATGACAACCAAAATCAGATTGAAAAAGTAAAACCTTTGAACTCTTTAAAAAAAATTCAGCTGAGTAAATGTGAAGATCTAATTGGCTTTTTAAGCAACTCATGAATTGAGCAGCATGCCGTCTAGCAATTAGAAGGGTGCTCCGAGGGGTGTACAAAATGGAAGGTTTTTATAGAAAGAAGCTGGGTCAAGGGAGCTATTAAAGGAAAAGATTGCCCCGGCAGGTATGGCTCAGTTGGTTGGGTGTCATCCCGCAAACCAAAAGGTAGCCCAGTTCCTGGTCAGGCCTGCGTTGCAGGTTCGCCCTCAGTCGGGAGGCAGCAAAACGATATTTCTCTCCCACTTTCTCTGACCAGCCCCCTCCCCTGCCACCATTTTCTCTCTCTAAAATTAAAAATAAAATTTTGAAAAATTAAAAAAACATTATTTTAGAATGAGAGATTTTTTTTTAAGGGGGAAAAGACTGAGATGTTTTTATAGCATGTAGATTGCCTCTTCTTTCTACGGGATTAGGGGGCAATGAAGAGGGCCCATGTGACAAATTACCCTACTGGTGGAAAATTTCAGACGGGTTGATAAAAATTACATTTCTGGGACAGGTTGAAACTGTAATGAGATCAGGTATTAAATCTGGGTTTGGTATTATTGGCTTTTAGCACAAATGATGAGATTTTGGGCCTGTGGTTTTCTGTTTAATGGAACATCTGTATGGAATGCCAGACAAAGCAAAATTACCTTTCAGTATATATAGATTCAGCACAAAGCAAGACAAATTTATTTTCATCTACTTGAAATTGCAGAGAAGGGAGATCCTGCAAAGCTTCTAGGGAGAAAGAGATAGTAAAAGTATTTAATTGCTTAGTGTCCACTAGTACTAGTAAAAGCATGAAAATAAAAACATAACTAACATACTCTTTAAGGTGGTGTCCTTCCTGTTTATTATTTTAGTAAGCGTACATTTTTTAAATTTGGGTTTTCATAGATTCTGTCCTGACCTCTATCTCCTAAGGCCCCTGTTTTTCCACATGGTTTGAAGTTTTCACTAGGATACCAGCAATTTTTTAAATTTGGGTTTTTTTTAAGACTTTATTTATTTTTAGAGGGGAAGGGAGGGAGAAGGAGAGGGAGAGAAACATCAATGTGTGGTTGCCTCTCACTGGCCTCCTACTGGACTGGTCAGCAACCCAGGCATGTGCCCCAACTGGGAATGGAACCAGATACTCACCTTGCTCAATCCACTGAGCCACACCAGCCAGAGCCGTTTTTTGCTTTTTAATGTCTAGGAAAGAGAGAGGAGACTCAACAGGCCTATTGTCTTAATTTCAAGGCCGCTCCTCCACAGTTAATCCATATGCATCCTATTCCTCGCCTTTAACTTTTTCCTGTGTACATCCACTAAGGTGCAGAGATGCTCCTGCTTATAAGTTTTTAAAAGAGTTCTCCTTTGGGAGAGATTTTATGGAACAGGGGTAAAGGGAAAGGTAGTGGGTAGACCCCAAGTATAACCCTGCATTTAGGGAAGAACAAGAGCGTAAACTGATTCTTCCTTTTTTTTTTAAAGCTTTTATTTATTTATTTATATTCAGAGAGAGGGGAAGGGAGGGAGAAACAGAGGGAGAGAAACAGCAATGTATGGTTGCCTCTTGCTCGCCCCATACTGGGGACCTGGCCCCCAACCCAGACATGTGCCCTGACTGAGAATCACACCGGCTACGCTTTGCTTGGCAGTCAGGCGCTCAATCCATTGAGCCACAACAGCCAGGGCTGATTTGCATCTTAAAGGATTGTTCTACACCCTTTAGGGTTCTAATCTTGTAAAGGCTTTATTTGTAGCCCTTTTATAACTCCGGTCGCGGGGGTCGCGCCGCCACCCCCTCCCCTCCGCACCCCCCCAGCCCTTTGTCACTATTTGTAAATTTCTCTAATCTCCCTCACTGGACTTTTTGTTACATATTAGAGGCGCGGGGGGTGGGGTGGGGAAAGGCTCTAAAAAATGAAAACTCAATTTCATTTATTATGCATTGCACAATCCTATAATAATAATGGCAATGAACACGAAAGTTCACGTGCAATTCTATCATTCTAAGAATCACTTTTTCTGTTTTCCCCTCCATCCCCTCATGCATTAAACATTAGGTGAAGCACTGCCAGTCTTGGTTCACGTGCAGCTTTTCCACATCCTAAGTACAATTTTGCATCTTGCTTTTAATCATTTTTCCTCTGTATTTATCCTAAGTATTTCTAAGGCTGCAAAATATCTCTGCACAATAATTCCATCAAGGACATACGCTTTAAAAGGGATTATTTCATTGTAAGAATCCAATCTTTAGGAGTAAACGCTAACAACTTTGACCTTGCTCTGTAAGGCCTGGTCATTAGTCAAGGTTAGAGTGAAGGGTCCGGGTTGCTACACTGTGGGCAGCACCCAGGCGGAGAACGGCGAAGCGAAAGACTGTGCCAATCACGCGCTTCCCCCAGCCCCAGGCACCTGAAGCCTCGCCTTTTCCGACACCCTGTCCCGCCCCGGAACCTCCCCTCGCTCTCGAGGCGGGCCGACGTCCGGGTGCTTCTGTACCCTTCGCCCGAGGCACTCCGTTGCCGGAGCGCCACCTTAGGTGTACGTGAGGTAGGAAGTGACGCACGGCCGGCGGGGGGTGGGAGAAGGCGGGACCAGACTATAAACTGCGGGCCTGGGCTGCTTTCCCGTTGGAGGGCGTCAGCGTCGGCCTGCGGAGGTTAGGTTAACGGTGGACCGAAGAGGCTCCGGAGTGAGTGGCGCGCCGCTGCTAGTATTCGGCCGATTAGCCAGTCCTGCAGGCTGATCGGGGCGTTCTGCAGGACGACCCTGCTTGGTGCTGTCCAGCATCCTCGGGGAGCCGCAGGGGACGCGAGGAGGCTGCCGGGCCTCCGGGTGGAGCGGGTGGGAGGGATGGAGGGTTGCCCGCGTGCGGATGAGGAAGGGGTGGCAACGGCATGAGGACCCGGCTGCAGGTGCAGCGGAATGGGTCCTCAGTGCAGAGAGGGGCTGCCCTTCTCTTCCTTTCTACTCCCTGCCTGTCTCAGTCGTCGAACGGGGACTGGTTTCCCTGTTAGGGTTCTGAGGGCGAGATGAGGGGTTCCCAACTGTCACTCTGCGTCCCGCCATTCTGCTTCCGGCTCTTCGGGCCACCCTGATCCCTCGTCCTCCCTAGCTGGCCCTTAAAAAAACTACAGGCCGTCGTGCGACAGCCCTAAGCCACGGGCTCGGAATCTAGGTGTCCGCCCAGCGCGGGGCAAGCCGTGCTGCCGCAGGGTTGGCTCTCTCTGCTGCGAGCACGTGGCTGCGGTAGGAAAAGTCCCGAGGGAATGGCTGGCTGGGTACGTGGGTGACCTTGAGCTCGTAGCCCTTCCCTTCCTCGGCGATCGCTCCGGGACCTGGGCTCACTCCTGAAAAGGACAAAGCTGGCCTGGATTCAGTTACGAGAATGTCCTGGGCATTTAGATGGGGTTTTCTGGAAGCTGTACATTTGAACTTCTTATAACCTGATCTTCCTTGCCGCACGCTGCCTTGTTGGCCTTGTGTGTGGGTTCTCAGTTTTCCCAAGACAGAAGCCAACTGGACACCGCAGGTTCAGCGAATGCATTGAGGATATTCAGATTGCTTGGCTCCCCTTACTGTGAGATGGGAGACTATGGGAATAAAATTTCTACTTTGTGAAAGCTTTGGTTTAGAGGCTTAGTAAAAGCTATCTGGATTGGAATCCGCTTGCTTCAGTAAATTAGCGATATGGTCAAAGGGTTGTGCTGTATTGATAAATACCTTGAGGCCCATTGTGTCACTGCTTCTGGTGGACAGTCCTCTAAGGTGGTAGCGGGGAGAATGGATAAGAAAATAGTATTTTGTTGACTTGGCTCTTTCACTCAACGTTTTCCCTCTGCACACTGTAGTGACTTTGGGTCTATCAGAGAACTTGATTTCTACTTTTTCCGGTTTTTCCGGCGCGGGTAGGGAGAGGGGGGTCTGTTAACAGGATTGAAGTGGGAAATAATTGCCCTGTTAACAGAAGTATTTAGATACCTGATATCTTTATTCTCTGCTTAGATACGAGTTTGGAATACTAGATGCTGATTCAGTTGTTTCTGAGCTGGGGAGTTTGACTTTATTGACAAACATTTTAGGTGATTTACAAAAGTTTTTTTCTGTGAAGATTTAGGTGCTCCCAAATACCTGTAGGCCCTTCTGTTTTATTCCCCCCTCACTGTTGGATTATAATAAGAACATCTAGAATTAAATGCTTAGCAAGAACATCTAGAATTAAAATTTTTATCATTGCTATAAAATATTTTCCAAAAGTCTATATGTAGCATAGCACCCTTTAACTTGTGTTTGATGAAACGTTCCTGTCAAGTAATGGTGTAGGGCGAGCTTGTGCTGAAGGTAGTTGGATAGGGAAGAACACCTTGGCCAACAACTCTGCCCTAAGGCGTGGCGATTATTTGCCTCTGAAAATGCATTTATCTATAATGGAGCAAGGCTCACAGCTAAGTTTGAATCAGACAATGAAAGCTAGTTAAAAATGATCCTCTGAGACTTCCACTTTTTGGAACTTTTCACGTATGTTTGCCTTCTCTGTGCTTTCCTTGATGAGCACTACAAAGATAAACTGCAGTGACTTCAGGTGGTGACCTTCCCCTGAGCAGTTTTTTTTTGTTTTGTTTTTTGTTTTTTTTTCCAGAAAGCTGTGGGGGAATAAAGATGCTACTTGTTTTGTTTAATTTCCTCCACTGCCTTTTCAATTTAGACTCTTAAAGCTAGTAAAAAAAACCTTGGCCTTCTCTTTACAAGTCATCCTGTGTATACACAATTAATGAGTTCTGAGGGCTTTGCAGAAGTTCCTGTACTCACTTTCACCTGCAAATATGTAGCTGTCTAGGGAAGTAGTTTGCAAGTGGGTATCTATAACTAATTGCTTGAGGTCTTGGAGCCCTACCACATAAACGTTCATATTTTTCTGCTTTTATAAATCTCTACCAGCCAAGCTTTGCCAATAATTTCAGGATAAATCATAATAGTTGGAAGGATAGGAAAAGATCCCAGGTATAAGGTTTTCGTTATATTCTTTTTCTTTTTAAAAAATATTTTATTTATTTTTAGAGAGAGGGTAAGGGAGGAAGAAGGAGAGAAGCATCAATGTGTTGTTGCCTCTCACGCGCCCCCTACTGGGCACCTGGCCTGCAACCCAGGCATGTGCCCTGACTGGGAATCCAATTGGCAACTTTTTGGTTAGAAGGCTGGCCCTCAATCTCCCAGCCAGGGCTATGTTCTTTTTCGTGCCATTTCTAAGTGATATGGAAAAAGAACTTCATACATTAAGCATGGCCCTATATTGTTAAGAAGTAAAATTTCTCTATTATAGTGTAATTCCATGTCAAATACTATATAGGTTAGGGAAATCAGAGGATGCTTCACAGAGAT
>PVKM010052074.1:0-10328 GCA_004027735.1 Carollia perspicillata
GAGTGAAGTTCAATGGGAACTCCACCGAGGCTGTGGGAAATCTTACACGTGCACAAGGACTCCGAAATATTACCCTGTTCTTTTAAATACTTTGCAAAATGATTTTCAAGTTACCAACTGCAAAAAAATTAAAATTTTATTTGGACTCAAAGGGTTCTTTTAAATACTTTGCATAATGATTTTCAAGTTACCAACTGCAAAAAAATTAAAATTTTATTTCAACTCAAAGGGTCTTAGGGGATATTATATGTAAATACCATTCAATTGTCTGTCCACCCGTCCATCCATGCATCCATCTATCCACCAAGTACCTGTTACATGCCAAGCATTATTCTAAATATCGGGGACACTCTAGTGAATGAAACAAAGTCCTCACCTCAAAAACAACGTCCTTTCCGCAGTTTAATGGAGTTCATACCTCACAAAGTATAAGTTCTTATAAAGGCCATTTCATAAAGACAACTTATGGTTTAAACTGCAGAAGTCTCCACCGTGTGTTCAATTTATTGCAGGCTCTCGCTACCTTTGACACCAGACCAACAACAGTTCAGAATTACAAGTGCTAACCTGCCCAGTGATAGAAACTGTTTTTTGTAGTTATTAATATATTTACCCACGACATTTATAACAAAAACACACACCTGCATTCTAAATTTACCAGTTAATGTGCAAGTACAATTATATTTAAATAGAATCATTCGTGGACCGTATTTACTCAAATATTCTGTTAACTTTAAACTCAGTCAAAATTTTGCAGTGTTTCTGCCACACAGATGTTTATTTTAATTATGTTTAGAATGTACAAGGCTTCTTTTTGACAAGTCACCTCTAAACCAACTGAACAGAAACTCAAAAAAAAAAAAAGAAAGAAAGAAAAGGAAGCAACAGGATTCTATGCATAGAATCTGACATACGGTATTTCTAGGTTTCTCTGGGAATCTGAAGGCAGAAATACAGTACTTTTTCTCTCCTACAGAAAAGGCTGCATAAAACGTATCAATTATCAGTAGATTACTTGTTAAAAATGAATCCCCTATCAACTAAGGCAAAACCTGTGGGAATGGGCCTGAAAAAAATTTTATTCTAAAAGGCAGGCCAGTGAATTATTAGACGCTCCAAAGCGTGGGAAGGTGAAGCCGCGGGCACGTGTGTGGGATGGTGGGAAGGCAGCTGCCTGTGTGACTACATCCGCGTGGTGCATTTTCTCCTGGACAGAACTTCTTACGACATAAAAACCTTGTCTATTACAGGGTCAGGGTTGCCACTCAGAAAATGCTTCATATGAAACCTAGCCAAACTTAGGACACAGGGAACATGCCACGTGGGCATATGTTCTGCCAGAAGGCCTACTTCAGCATCCAAACGCCTGGCAGTTGTCAGAACTTGCAAGGGGAATTTTGTTTACTTTGTGAAATGCCCAGTGCGTTCCAAGGGTCATTTAGGAATACTGTCACACTGTCATTAGGGTAGGTACAGTCTTTAACTTAAATGTATCCACTAAAGAGAACACTTGTGATCTCAGTATTCAATTTATTTCTATCATCAATCAATAGAACCCCTTACATTATAAATTACCACTAGAAAAAATGTCTTATATTATTTAATACTGCTTTTATGTTTTCCAAATACCTATTATCTGAAATCGGCTATGTAATTAAGCACTATGTATGACATGCTATGATATATTATTTATTATGTCCAAGAGTCTCAACTACTGGCGCAGAGTGAAATGAACATTTTAGATAATACAAACACTGTAATGAAATAAAAAAATTTGCTTCTCGGGATTGTTTAATAAAAGGATCAGGAATTTGATAATCAATAATAAATAAAACCCTAAGTTTAGAAATAGTTTGATCTAACGTTTACAACATTTCAAAATAATGCCTAGATTATTTGCTCAGAGCCCGCTTTTTAAATACCTGATCGCACCCGTAACTCCGAGGTAGATGACACGACCGTTCGGCGGGAGAGCTTTAGACAGTCAGAAGAGTGCAGTAAGAGTCTGGGAAAACAGTAAGCTGATGCTTCAAGGAGAGGAAGCAGACACCAGGGCAGAAACGTGACCGAAGAAAAGGGGACAAGTGGCAGGAGTGGCAGACACACATGATGACAGAAAAGACAGGGAGAAGCAAAAGTAAAGGCAGCAAAGAGCAAGGTAAGCATGTGGGAGAGGGATAAACTTTGCCTGCACAGCAGGTACAGTATTCAGTCACATTATATAATGAAAAGGAAACACGAGTATATACGCATCTATAACAGAAGAGAAATTAACTTCAGTAAATTCTGTAGTCTTCTAATTTTTACAAGATGCTTCCATCAGTTCATGTGTTCATCAATACCCATGAAAGACAGGAAGAAGTCCGAGCACAACAAACACATTCGTACACTGATATTCCTGTCCCAACAGGACGACACATGTCCCTGTCCCATCCTAAGCCCTCTCCTGGGTGTCTAGGAAAGCTGCCACAGGGTAAACAGGTGTAGGTCTGACGGGCTCCATGGTTCGGTTTCACAGAGACGGGCTGTTTACTGGTCGCCAGAGCAGTCACTTCCTAACCCTCAGCACACCAGGCCTGACACAGCAGTTCTTTCCTGTGCTGTTCCCTGTCCTGTGAGTGCTTTCGTCTACGAGTCAGCAGCCCTTCTTAGCCCCAAATGCCATCTGTGGCCCTTGGGATGCCTGAGGCCAGGGGAAGAGATATCAGAGAGAGAAAGGGCTAGGAAAGCCTATTTTTATGGCAAGGAAAGGAAGGGAGAAACTGCAGGAGTGGGGAGAAAGGAGGAGTGGGGGACGGAGAAGGAAGGCAGTTCTCTGCGTGGTGAGCAGCATAAAGCAACCAACTTGAGATACATACTGGCCACCTGGACAGCCCTTTCAACACCTGGTCTCAGGGCTTCATCTTCTGGAACTGCTTTTCCTTCACCTCACTTGGGTCACCCACTTCCACGGTCACATCTGCACTACTGAATGCCTGTCCTCTCTAAGGTCGCCTGTTCTCTGATAACAACACAGTCGCTTACAGTTTATTTACTTGAGAGCCCGACCTACACCGGTTACTTGGTTTCCATGAGATCTCTCTTTTCTCTTTCTACATCAACACTCTCTGGGTCTTTTCAAAACACTTATATTACAGATGATCCCTTCTCCCTCCAGGATGTTCAATCTATCCTTCTTTACTGCAGATTCGACACGCTCAAGAACCTTTTCTCTCAAACAAAATGAAACAACACCAAGTCTTTCTGTACTTCGCATCTGCTTTGGTTCCAACTCTCCTCCTCCTACTCCACGGCTAAACGTGTGGAAGAGTTGGGCATTTTCTCTTCCTACTTATTTCTACTTTCTTCTTCCTACTTAGTTAATTCTGCTACAAGATACAACCCTTAAACATACGTGAGAAGAGACCGTCAAAGACCAGAAAAGGAGGAATTAAGGGAAAATATTCCACCACCTCTTGCTAAAGAGCATGCTTTACCCTTCCCTCGACTCCTTCTGACCTACGTCCTGTACTATCTCCATACATTCATGTATTTATTAGTCCTTCATCTAAGTTCGGTTGGGGGAAAAACCACACTTAAGAAAAATAAAGAACAGAAACGTCTAATACAGGCTTTTCATGAATAAATATCCCTCAGGGAGGAAGTCTAGTTACAGATCCTGTTTGGATTCCAAGTTATAGTCAGTTTCTTAAAATTCTGCAGGAAGCCTGGGAGAAAAAAGCTGGGAAAACAAAGCCAAGTTTGGGCCGCACGCTGACACGGTACCCACGCCACTCGAAAGAGCACTGACTTCAGCCCCCACTCTGTTTCCTCCTTCGGCTGGGTGGGGCACAGCCTTCCCCGCCCCCACGAAAAGTGAGGCAGCAGCTTTCTTTAAATAACCCTCTACGTTACCCAGAGCTCCACCTGTAGCAGACAGAAGTCCTAGAGAAAACAAGAGGGAACTGGAATGCTAAGAAGTTCCTTTTTGCCATGGTGGGCAGGACCCCCGCTACCTCGGATGGAGAACGTGCTCCTGAGTCCCTCCCGCAGGAGGCGAGGTGGGAGGTGGGAAAGGGGAGGCTCTCGGGGGCGTGTCCAGGGCCAGCAAGAGGGGTTACTACGCACTGCCAGCCTTGTTCTGACTTTTACTCCCGGGCTGCTCCGACTGCACTGCTCCATGTTCTTAACCCACTTCACCTTCACAGGGATGTCCTCTTCCTGGCTGGCTTTCTCGGAGGTGAAGACATACGAGATTTCTTTGTGAGAGGTTGTCTGGCGGCAGATGGCACACTTAATGGAGCTTCTGTGAGACCCCACGCTGTACTGCTCGATGATAATGGACGTGCATTCATTACAGAAGCAGTGCCCACAGGTCAGGACCGCCCACTGCAAAGGAACACAGAAGCCGCCTCAGTGAGATGCTACCGAAGACGCCTTCTCCTCTGCACACGTGCTGAAAGGACCAGGGAGGCATAATTTCACGTCCTAACTATTTCACGGTATTACTATTCTTTAAGTCATAACGGCTAAGTTGTACATTTAAACTAATGATTTTTAAGTACAACCAGAGTATGTTTTCACAGTCTTCAGTTCTGCTCGCCCTCATAGTAGGCACAACAGCCAGAGGGTCGGTGCTGCTTTACTAGTTGGGGTTCTCATTTCAGTGGTTAGGAAGAATGTGAATCACCCCTTCAGTACTCCAATGGTAGATGCACAGGGGCTAAGAAGAACATTAATTTGAATATCATACTCAGTACAGTCTATACAGCTTACTAAAGATTTAGATTTTCACATGTTAAAGCACTTATTATATAGGCAATAACATTGGCTGGTAACTCAATTAATTTTAAAAGTGATCTGGATACATTAAAACAAATTCCAAATAAACAAATAAAAAGATATTTTTGAACCCCCCCTGTTGTATTTCAAGGAAGGTACAATAATACATTCTGGAGCATATTCTGGGGACTTCTCCCCTTTTTGGCAGTGGGAGGGGTTGCAAAAGAGGGGTTACATTTTACTGAGTTGTCAGTTCTAAAAGCTCTGACATCTTATGCTAATTATTTAACCTTTTCACATGGTAAAAACCAATGACAACAACAAAAACAGAGTGGTACTCTGAGTGACATGCTCCTAAGACCTAAGCTATGACGTATATGAACTTGTATGGAAAGGTGGTGTGTGGCCTGGCCTTCCCGAGGTACTTTGTGGGATGGACTGGGAAGCCCCTTGGAAAAGAACCCAAACCCAGGAAGAGAAAACGTGGGCTACATGCTCGGTTTTACAACAGTGACTGGGAATGAGAAGGGGCTCTTCAAGATCCATCGGCTGATGCCGTTCGGGCTGCTCTCCGGCTGCACCTCTGCTCTCTAGGGACTGTGCCCGAGCCCCCTAGAGCGGAGGCTGCAGGAGAGGGAAAGAGCTGCTGCACCGGCGCTTCGGCAGACAGAGCAGCCCTGCTCTGCACCCTGTGCGTGTTCAGTGCCGCTGGTGAGGACGGGCACTTCCTCTGTCCGACGGGACTAGTGCAGACCTCGCGGGCTCAGATGGACAAGCTGAAGGGCAGGGCAGGTCCATCTGCACAGGAGGAGAAGCCAGAGACTCTGGCACCAGAGCCTGAGGAGTGCTAGGAAGTTGACTGAGACTGCCTACACAGAGGAACACAAATGGCACTGCCCCCAGGGCACTAGCCAGGGCCTGTGAGTTACCTCCAAGGGGCTCTCCAAGGGAGGAGCGGGGAGAACTGGGGCGCTACAGGGCAAGGCTCTGGAGTTCCTACAGATTTGGGATATAAACAGAGTTAGGAAAGTGGTTTTGTTACTGTTATTGTAATCCAGCATGATCTCCGAAGTCTAGGAGACCTGGGTTCTGCTATAATTAAATGAAATAATTAGCATAAAAGAACTTTAAAAACTGGAAATGTTCAGGACAAAAATTAAGTACAATTTCTGAGACAATTTGGTCACATGAATCTCACCAAAAATAAAATCAAAGAAACTAGTTACACATGATCCTTTTCATTTTAATCAGAAGTTGTATCACATTTTTATCACTGACTTTTATCAGAAATCACCAGTATCTGTACATCACTATTCTTCCCCTCAGTTTCCAATGTAATACCTGTCCCTTTAATATTTATTATCAATAAAGCATCCTTTAAAAATCTTATCTTCTTCATAAATTATGGAAACTAAAGACTAAAGGCCTTTTTTTAAAAACCTCCACCTGAGGACAAGCTTACTGATTTTAGAGAAAGGGGAAGAGAAGGAGAGGAAGAGCAACATAGACGGGTTGCCTCTGGCATGCGCCCCAACCTGGAACTGAACTCACCATCTAGGTGTGTGCCCTGACCCGGGATAGCACTGGTGACCTGGTTTACAGCACGACATTCCACCCAATGGAGCCTCACTGGCCAGGGCTAAAGGTACTTTCTTTCTGGTTACTGCTGGTCAGACTACGGAACTCATGTATGTAACTTTCCACTCTCAGTTTCAGAGGAAAAAACTCCCAAGAACACTTTTATGATTTAATAGTAATAAACTTACCTTTCAAATTTTGAAAAGCAATGAATATTCTGATATTGTAGATACTGACCATACAAAGTTGGAATTGTAGTTTCACAGATCAAAGTTCGGAGGATAAAACTAAACTTTTTCCTCTCACTGAGGAGAATAACATGCCATCGAGTTTACAGACATCTGTATACTAATATACAAAGAAATACACTTAATTGTCATAACGGTCTCAATTCCCCTAGGACTGCTGTTGTTTGTACTTTAAATCCTGGTATTACTAGATTTTAATAATGCTAAGTAAAAGCTATGTTATTGTACTTTGAAATACTTTCTTAAGTAAATCGATGTGTGCTATATTATATTTCTATACAATTACTAAAGAACCATGTTAAACTGACGAAGTCAAATTATTTAGACCCAATCTTGTGACTGGAAACAATATTCAAAGTTATGCATCTTTAGTCAAAAAGATGGGAGTTATTCTAGAAGTACGTTTTCACCTATCACTTAGGGACATGCTGCTCAAAATATGTTGGCGCTGAACAGGTCAGCCCAACCTTGGCCCCAGCTTTCAGACAAAGGTAATATTTGCCTCGTCTACTGAGTTGCTGAGAGAGAGGCGGCTGGGCGGGTGGGGAGAGCACGAGTGTAAAAGCCTTTGAGAACTGTGGAGTGTTTCGGATGCACGCGATGTCGGTCACAGCTTCACCTGTTTTCCCAGCTGCCGAGCGCAGATCGGACATGGCTCCGGATTAATACCTCCCGACGTTTTGTCTTGAGACTACCCAAAAAAGAGAAGAATTAAAAAATGTATTAGTTTCATTTTAAAACCTGACACATATTTTACAATTCATTTATAGAAGTAAATTCTGGCAACTGCAATTTTAATAGCCTGATAATTGAGATGACCTAATAATTTATATATTATTACCTAATACTATCATTGCCATTCCTGGGATTTAATGAATGTTACAAATAACGTTCATTAAAGAAGTGAACTTAAAAAGGGAAGCAATTTTTATCAGTCTGTTAAAGTTATAGTTCTGCAGTTGTGATTACCACAGAAGGCAAAATGAAAAGTATAACTTAGCTAAGTTCTCAAATTTTATTTTCAAACTAGATTTTGTTATAAAGGAATTATATATTCTGCACGTCTGCTTAGCATGGGCTCGCAGACACGGGAAGAAGCAACATTTATTTACATAAGTGGTTTATTAATACTGGTTTCTTCTCAGTACTCTTTTCCCAATCTCATTAAGGCAAAGCAAATTTCTAGTAATTAGAAATCTTATTGACTTGAGACCTATCTAAGTCTGGGAATTATGTCCAAGTGTAATAGTGCTTCAAAATTTTCTTAAAAGTATTTCAAAAATCAGAAAGGCTTCAAAAAAGTCATCAAATGGACAGGTTTTAAAACTGAAGAAAACGTAAAGTAAATTAGACTGATAGATCACTGAAGTTTTTAAGTCCGTGGTTTCACTAACCAAATCATTTTTTAAAACAATTGTTCTTGATTATCCTTGACTCTCTTAGCAACTTTCCAATATGGGACACAGTATTAATTACAGTCTCAGGCAGTACATTATATCCCCAAGACTTATTTCCTAACTGGAAGTTATAAAATAACTTCCGCAATACCTTCTGACTCCCTTTACCCATTCATTTCACTGCCCCACGACTGTCATCTCTGGCAACCACCCACGAGATGACTGTACCCACAAGCTTCATGTTCTGTTGTTCTTTTATTAGATTCCACATAAAGGTGTGATTAGATGGTAGTTGTGTTTCTGTCTTATTTTACTTCCCATAATGCCCTCAAGGTCCATCCATTTTGTCAAAAATGGCAAGATTTCCTTCTTTTCTATGGCCGAATACTATTTCATTATGTATACACACACTACACCTTCTTTATCTATTCGTCCGTCGGTGGGTACTCGGGCTGTTTTCCTATCTTGGCTACTAGAAGCCATAGCATGCCACTACCTGCCTCTCCCGTCAAGAGGCAGAACCCCCGGCAGGCAGCAGACTCTCAGTAGAAGAGTCTATGTAGCTGCCCAGTAGCGCTCAGAGAATTTCTTCTGGTGACCTTCTTTGTGCTTTGGAGTCTCACTGGAGCTCTACCAGCACCTGCCATTGAAAAAAGCTGACTGCCAATTAACAGGTTAACCTTCAAGTTTCTGTAGCATTGCAGTCCATTCTGCTCCAAGTTGAGTTATTTACATTTAATCTGTCAAGTTTGGGGAACATCAGTGTGTGGTTGCCTTTCATGCGGCCCCCACTGGGAACCTGGCCGGCAACCCAGGCATGTGCCCGGACTGGGAATCGAACTAACGATCCTTTGGTTTGCAGCCCTTGCTCAATCCACTGAGCTACACCAGCCAGGGCTAATCCATGATTTATGTAAGTGTAATTTTTGTTGGGCATAACCACAGTATGTTTACACTGCCTTATACTACAGACCACACACATTTATGTCAAGTTTATGTTTTCTACAGATCATCATCTTCTCCCGTCATATGTGTAGCTGTGGCAGACACAGCTAGTATTCTGACTCATACAACTAACAAAAACAAATAAAACGCTGATTTGAAAAACCCAGTGCCATTAATAATTATTGGACTAAAAGATTAAATGGAGTCACTAAAGTGGTTTATTGACATACAGTATCTTTTAAAATGGTACCTTTTCCAAGTTTGTTAGGTAAAGAAGCTGCCCAAGTTTTTTCTGAAGCTGTGATGTAGCAACAGCTTTATCATTTAGTAGCTTTATCCGATTTTGTTCCACCTTAAAAAAAAGAAAACCTTTATTCTCTTCCAGAACAATGATTAAAATTATATCAAACATGCACAATCCTTCAATAATATAAATGTGTCCTCTTTTAAGAAAACCCATTTACATATGAAAACTCAAAATAGCAAAATGGATACTAGATAATGTATTTCAAAAGGAAATGTATTTTTTGCTTTATAGAAGATAAAAACTCAATGTAGAATTTGACTTATATGTCTATTTCCTGTACCAAATTAGGTAAGTTTTCTTTCATTCTTTTTTCAAATAAGTTTTCTATTTCTTGCCTTTTCTCTTCTCCTTCCGAAACCCCTGTGATTCAAATGTTGGTGCATTTGAAGTTATCCCAGAGGCTCCTTAGAATGCCTGCTGTTTTGGATTCTTTTTTCTCCTTGCTGTTCTGATGGAATGTTTTCTATTTCCTTATGTTCCAACACTGATTTTATTCCTGGTTTCATCCAGTCCACTGCTGGTTCTCTATAAATTTTTCTTTATTTCACTTAGTGTAACCTTTATTTCTGCCTGTCTTTTTTATGCCGTTGAAATACCTAATGAGTTCCTTGAGCATCCTGACAGCCAGTGTTTTGAACTCTGCATCTGATAGATTGCTTATCTCCACTGTTTAGTCATTTTTCTGGAGTTTCTAGATAGAGCTGCTTTGACTCCCTGACTTAGTAGTGTGGCCTATTGCAGAAAAGTACACCAGTAAGCTGGATGGGGTGGAGCCTTAGGTAATCGCCAGGGCAGGACAACCTGTATGGACCGGGTTGATGGAGTCTTGATATGGTGTTGCCACTCTGTGGCTTTGTGTGGGCAAGGGCTCAGAAAGGGGACGATACCAGTGCCTGGCCTCTGGAGTTTTGTCTCTGAGAAAGCTGTCCCCTGGTACTTGCCCTGATGCCGGACACTTCAATTTCTCTCCGTATGTCACTGGTGACCTTCCAGCTTCTGCCCCAGTGCTGAAGCCCAGACTGAGTGAGCCTATGTAAGTCCTAAGTCCACTGTGGGCCCTTTAAGAAGAGACTCCTGAGAATTCCAGAGTTT
>PVKM010052075.1:0-10342 GCA_004027735.1 Carollia perspicillata
TCATTTATATGTTAAGCATTGAATTTCAGAACTAAGTAAGCCTGTGAATTAAGGCGCTTACCGCCTCCTGGAGTAAACATGTATTAATTACAGACCGAAAGGCCAGCGGAAAAATTCGCCTGACTGTGCTTGTCAATCTGTAGATGAAAAGAGAGAGTGGCACTATTCCAGGTCCCTTTAATGTTCCATCAGCAATGCACCTTGATGTACAAATGTCAGAACTTGGCACTGCCTTTTATGTTTATTGACATTCCAGTTTAAGCATTCTGCTCACCCCATCAGACCATTCCCACATGGCAGGTCCAATTGCATCTCGTCGCTTGTCTTTATCTGCATTGCTTCTTGGCTGGTTACCATCAGTGCAGTGCTAATTTTTACTTCTCATGCGCTGACACTGACCCTTGATGTGCCCTGCATAGACATAATTTTTACCTGCTCCTGCTGGCTTTCAGTCAATAACTTCCAGACAGCCACACTCTGACATCGATGGGAATATTCACAGCATTTGAATGTTTCTAAATTGAATCGGGATGAAGAAAGATACAATAGTAATAATCACAATATGGTTAGTTGCTTAAACTCTACAATCTTAAAACCTTGCTAGGCATTTGTTCCTTTGATCAAAAATTGACTGAGAATCCTAAATAAACCAGTTACTTAAAAAAAGACAATTTTGAGAAAATTGGGGGGAATTTGATCATGGGGTGGGTATTGGGTCTTACTAAGGAATTCTGTTAATACAATAATGAAATGGTTATATTCATATTATTTATAGGTAAATACTGAAATGCAGGGAGATGAAATGACGGGAGTTCTGGGGTTTGATTTAAAATACTTTAGCAAGCCCTGGCTGGTGTAGCTCAGTGGATTGAGCTCGGGCCTGCAAACTAAAGGATCCTGGTTTGATTCCCAGTCAGGGCACATGCCTGGGTTGCAGGCCAGTTCCCAGGAGGGGACGCACATGAGAGGCAACCATACATTGATATTTCTCTCTCTCTCTCCTTCCCTTCCCCTCTAAAGATAAATAAGTAAAATAAAATAAGAAAAAATAAATAAATAAAATACTTTAGTAAAAGTAAAAAGGAAGGGCTTGGATAAAGCAAATGTGGCAAAAATCTTGCTAAGTGTTAAATTTGGATAATGAGTGAATAAAGGAATATGTAATTACATACTCCCTACCTTTGTTTATGTTTGAAATTTCCCCTAATAAAAGTATAATCTTTCATATAAAGATATTAAAAACATTTGAAATGCAATTTTCATCCACAAATAGCCTGAGAGATCCAGCTTTCCTTTTGCCTGTTACAAGTAAGAAAACAGAAGCTCAGAGAGGCAAGGACAATGCCCAGGATCCCCCAGGTCTGCTGACTCCCAGTTCCGCATCCTTCAGCATTTCTTATGCCACCTGTCACTCCTTTTTGTCATATTTGTAAGAAATGGCATTGTTCGGGCCTTCATTTCATGAACCAGATTCTGATAATCCTGCTTGTGTACTATGTGAAAGACACCGCATTTTAATTGTAGAAAAAATGATCAGGGTTACTAAATATAGGTTATTTGCGAGTTGATTTTAGAAGTTTCACTCTACAAGGTATAAGAGGCTTATACTCGATAATTGACAGATGTGTTGGAGAAACATTATTGAACAGGGGAGTCAGTCGTTCGATCTCAGTTCCAGTCTCGATTCTGCAGGTAACTGGTTACATAACCTTCAGTGAGCTGCTTAGTTTTTCTGGGTCTGTTTATTCATTTAGCACACTAAATTAGCTCTGCTATCGCGTGATCATCTTTTCCATTGAATGCGTAGTTGTATTTTTAAAAGTTCTCCGGAATTTAGAAAACTCTACCTACTTACGTGTTTTTAAGATTACACAGGCATCTTTATTTGTGGCCTCCTGGTCTCTGAACAGGAGTGGCAGATTGAGCTGTCTTTACACAGGGGTTCCTTAATTTTAGCATTTGGGGCTCTCTTCTGAATTCCGAGTTCCCGTACTTAAGTGGCCGAACCACCCTTAGCTTAAAGTGAAAACCTCAGCCTTTCGTGGCTTACTGTGACTGTTAGGTGGATTTTGAAGAGAGACCTTTCTTTTTCTATAATCATTGAATGATTTTCTGTGTCTAATGATTCATCCATATAATAATTTATTCCTCCTCAGAAATCAGGAAATCAGGTGATTATTTCCTCCTAATATCTCTTAATGCATTGAATTAGTAACTGTCACTGAGAAGGAAATCAGACCAGTGGCCGCCATTAGGTGGCTAGAAACACTAGTTTGGGTCCAGTGGAAATGATCTGTGTGGTGAGTGACCGCGGCACAACTCATACTGCGGTGCATGTCCTGTAACGGTGGCGGTCACAGCCGACACTCCTGAGCTCCTTCCGTGGGGGCAGTGCAGTGCCGAGCCTCCCAGTCCTTCCAGGCCTCCTCGTGCCCAGCCAGTGCGGAGGACGCTGCGGCTTAGACACAGCGAGTGGGCTGTTGAAGAATGACCGCTGTCATTGCCACAGTTGGGTGGCGGGATTTGGGGTTTGGGGTGCTTGCCTCCGTGTTTATTACTTTTGGCATTTTCACATGCTTAAATGTGCCATTTTTATGAGGCAGTCGTTTTTCTTTAAAAAAGGAAAGCATATCTGCCAAGATATTACCGGCGGTTAATTGTGAGGGAGGTGAGATAGGTGACTCAGTTTCTTCTGTGTATTTATCTGATTTGTTACATACTTCTGAAAATGAAAATTTTTTTTAATTTGCTTAAAAATCACACAGTTACAAAGAGCCAGTGGAAATTTAAACATACAACCACATGACAATAATACCGTTTGTCAGAAAGGTGCCATGTGCCCACTGTAGGAAATTTAAAAGACACTGGGTGGAAATGGGGCGTCTCTCCCTCTCCCTCTCGGTGGCGCCACTGGCACCAGTTTCTTGGGAAACATCTGGAGATCTGTTTTATACGGGTGAACACGCAGGGGCGTATTCTTTTTGTACAAATGGAGCATGCCGTAGCACTGTTCTGTTTCTTACTTTTTTCATTCTCTTCATTGAACAGGACATCCCGGAGACTGTTCCTTCCTTAGTCATAGACTGCAGTAATGGCCGCATTGTACAGATGTCTTCATTGCCTGGACGGCCTGTGCTTTATTTAACCAGCCCTCTGTTAATGGATGTTGTGGTTGTTCCCATTCTTTTACTATTTCAAGCTGTGCTTCTATGAATATCCGTGTACATAAAACATTTCACAAATGAGAGTAGACCTGTCGGATGAATGCCTCTAAGTGCAGTGGCCATGGGGAAAGGCAGATGCATCAGTAATTCCGATAGACATGCCAAGTTGTTCTCCCTGAAGTGTAAGGGTGTGTGTGCAAGGGGCTGCCTCCGTGCGTCCTTGCTGGCACAGTGTGTTCTGCAACCGCCTGATCTTTGCTAACCTAATTATTAAAGTGCTCTCTCTCAAATGAGTCTCAATTTGTATTTCTCTTAAATTAGTGAGATTGGACATATGTTTAGGAATCATTACTATTTGCTATTTGGGGAACTCTTTTACCCTTGTTTTTAGTGTTTTTGCCCAGAAAGTTTTGTTTTGTTTTTTTAATTTTCATGTAGTTGCATTTATCAATCAGAAGGTTTCTGAGTTTTGTGTCATTTTTAAAAAGAGCTTTCCACTTCAATTTTTAAATAATCACCCACAATTTCTTCTAGTACATTCATGGGTTTATTTATTTGTGTGATTTATTTAGTTATTTTAGATCTTTGCTTCATCCAGCATTTATTTTGGAGTAAGTGTGATGTAAGAATCTTTTTTTCCTCCAGATGGCTACTCAGTTGTTCCAGCCCTATTTAATAATTCATCCTTTCTCCAGTTAAAGGGCCATGCTTATCATGTACTAAATCTCTCCATTTTTTATTGCATAAGCATTATCCGTCGGTCATCATGGGCTCAGATTATGAATATCACAGAATATTATTTGCAGTACCTTTTCAGGTAGGAGCAAGGAATTATTTGGAAGATGGGAAAGAGGAGGAGTGCTCACGTTCTCCCAGCCCCCAGTCTGCGAGCCAGTGAGCACAGCTCAGGACTCGGTCTGGTCACCAGCGCAAAGCACCTGTCCCAGCCTCACCCTTGTTTTGTGCCTCTTGGAGCAAAAAAGGAGCAGCCCTGGAGAGCTTTGCCTAAGAAATATTTCACCTCTTAGAATGATGTTTTTGCTGCCTACGAGTATGTTGCCAGTGTAGCTGAGCCTTGAATTACATTCCAACACGTTAAAAAACCTTCCTGCTTCAGGTACACTCCCCTGGACTACGCCTTGCTTGGCGAGCGCCATGAAGTGATCCAGTTCATGTTGGAGCGCGGCGCCCTGTCCATCGCGGCCATACAGGACATCGCAGCCTTCAAAATCCAGGCTGTCTACAAAGGGTACAAGGTCAGGAAAGCCTTCCGAGACCGGAAGAATCTCCTCATGAAGCACGAGCAGCTGAGAAAAGACGCCGCTGCCAAGTAAGTCTGAGCTGTTAGACATGGCGTTCTCACAGCTCCCAATGGGGGGCAAAGGGGCGGAGTGGTGGGGGAGGCGGGGAGGGAATCCGGAGAGACTCTGAAACAGCTGTGGACCCTGTGCCCATGCCACTTCCCCCCTGCTGCTCACCTGTCCTCGGAGCACTGAGGCCACAGTGAAGGGTGAAGGCCCAGTCTCTCTGCTGCGGCTGTCGCTCTCAGTTAGTCCTTGATAGTATCGCCCGGAGACAGAGCTGCCACACCCAGCCATGGGAAGGCGTCGGAGGGGCAGCACTGCCGCAGGGAGCCGCAGGGAGAAAGCTGGTCTTCTCACCTGCCTTTCCCAAGGAAACTTGCGCCTGTGCACGGCGCACTTCCAGTAGACTAATCTAGTTTTGATTTGATTAAAGCAGCCACCTTGCGTAAATAACTTGCTTCCCCCTACCTATTCCATAACAAATGTATACTAAATAATGTAAATTATTTCTTGCCTGGAGCCTACAAAGAAAATAGTAACTAAAAGGAAAATACTTGCCTCAAGGACCTCATACCTTTTTGGATAATGACACAAAATGTGCAAAATAGTCACATGTGCCTAACTATACATTATGATTATTTTACCATAAATGATGGATTTTATATTACTCTTTGGTCTGCTTTTTCTTTGATACCTGTGTTGGGTGTCTTAAATAGCAAGAGTATCGCATTAGCAGGTATAGAGACCAACACCTCCGACAGCGAAGATGCTCGTGACAGCCAGGTTCCCGAGGGGCAGCTTCCGGCCTGCGTCCTGAGTGGTTCCACACCACGGGCCCTTCCCGCTCTGGATTCCTTCCATATCTTGCCCACAAAGGGGAAGCATAAGTGTAATACGTAGCGATTAAACATAATAATAAAAGGCAGAACAAACCATGTCAGCAAGAAATTAAATACCACTATGACTGGAACACTAACCATAATGTTAGCCTTCACTAGACAGGACTGACAGAAACATGTGATTTTCTGTGACTCCGAAGCTACCAAAGTAGGTGGCATTAGGAAATATTAGTTTGCACTGTTCTCTTAATGAGGCTCTCTTCTCTTCACTTTTGCCAAAGAATCCAGCATTAACCTCAGGCCTCTACCTGCCTCTTTTTCCAGCCTTCCTATCAAAGTTGTCTGCATGTGAGTGGCAACTGTAAGTAGGTAATACACATGACAAATTAGCCTGACTTGCAAGTGAATATTCTCTGCAAGGGATGGAGTATTGTATTTTCTTCTATTGTTGTTTCTGTAAACTCCAGTGTGATGTGTGAGAATCTACTTTCAGAATTTGAAGTCATAGCTACCTGAATACGAGGTGCGACTCTACAAAGGCAATATGACTGACTTTGTATGTCCCCGAAAAGGCATGCATGAATCCAAACACGTTCACTTTATTTGGAGAGAGGGACGCTGGAGTCCTCCTTCCCCCAAACTCCCTTTCTAGCAGAATAGAAGGGTTGTGGTAGAGTGGAGCGAGGACCTGGGTTCACGTCCAGCCTCCGACGTTCACTTGCGATGAACTGAACACAGCATTTCTGCCTCCCGGCCTCAGCCTTTTCATCTGTACACGTGGCAAATCAGGCCAGCCGACTTGCAGGCACTCTCCAGTTCCGTGGAAACCCCACGTCTTCACTGTTACTGATCTCCACTGCCGCCTCCTCTGCTCTGCCTGAGATGCCGCCCAGGGGCCCTATGCCTGGGGCCAAGAGTTCGGATTCAGTGCAGAGCTGGGAACTAAGAACACATTTGTTGGAAGGTCTTCGGTACAGAGGGAGGGGTTTCAAATAATGGTGCTTAAGTACAGTATGTGGTGGTTGACGCTGTTTTACCTAACGTGGCCTTTCGTAACTCCTAGCCCAGGGGCTCCATCCAACCAGGAGATTTAGGGAGCAGCTCGTTCTCCGCCTGCGCTCGCACCCTCTTACTTGTCATCCTCATTAGTCTCACTCGCGCGGAAGACAAGCCCTCTTTGTTCTTAATTCTTAGGTTCTGAAGTTCAGAACTGTGCTCACTGTGATAATATTTGAAGCTGCCAAAACTGAAGAATTCCAATCTCCTTTACTTTTCCTCAATCACAGCGTTTCCGTTATTGAGTATCGTTATTGGCAGTAAACAAGTGTTTTCACACTTTACCATCACCCCCTCCAGTCATTGCAGCACAGAGCCCCCCGAGAGAAACACTTACATGGAGAAGAAGCTGCACTTTATTTCCCAAGAGTCATTTCTTAAAATCAGAGTCAGTGTTTAATTCTGTGTTTCATCTTTGTTAAAAGGAACAGAAATCGGAACGTTAAGGTCCGCCACTGCCCCACCGATGAAGGTGGCCCGGGCCACCCTGGCACCTCAGTGCACCTCTCCCAGGCTGTCCGGGCAGAAACCGCCTTCCCTCGAGTGTGGGTGTGGAAGGGCCTTTTCAAACTTAAAGTGACTTCTGATTTGCTGATGGAGACATTGGGAGAGAAATTTTAGTCTTATTTTCTAAGGCGTGTTTTTTAGGGAATACTCTTTAAGGAACACCTATAATCCATTTGAAGCACTTTATAACCCGTACCGCACCACCTGTGTTGCCGCCCACATGAACATTGCTGTAGTGTGCCTGCCAGAGCGCACAGTGGAGCGCACGCTGGACCAGGACCACACCTGCGTCGGCCACTCTTCCTCTGCCGGCTGGCCCGTCCACTGTGCTCACGGTCCCCTCCAGCTCTCTGGCCCTTCCCTCTCACGTCTCTGAGACCACACCGTCTCCACACTGAGGTCGGCCCTGGGGGCTAACTCCTCGGACTCCTACTCCTACTATCCCTTTTTTAATTAAAAATGTATCTGCTCTGAAAACTTAAATCACTTCATCTCTGTAGATGACCCCTTAATCTGTCTCACACCTTGACCTCCTGGACATTGCCACCTTGCTGTCCCTTTGTGACGTGCCAGCATTTCAGATCACTGGCCACCCCCAATTTGCATGTCCTGTTGTCACCATCACTCCAGACTCACTGTGTAGCCCACGACCCATGACTACAGCCTCTCTTCGGCCTCCTGTGTTCCCTGCTATTGCGTTAGTTCCTCTTTTGAAATGCGCCTCTGGGTCCTTCTGCTTTCATTCTCTGTCCCATCACTGTGTACAAGCCATTGCTCTTGAATACCAGCCCGATGCTGCGTGAGACCCTTCAACACTTACTTCTGCTTCTGTCTCCAGGTCTCACTCCTCCCACTGCTGCCACCCTCCCACATCCTCCCACTTGAGGTCTCAGCCATCCTGAACTGTCTCCACCTCTCTCTGTTTTCTTGACTGACTGACCGACTTCTCCAGGGCACCTAAGCTTATTTCCAGCAAGTGTATGAGATTGAGTATGCCTGGGGTTACATAATAAGGTCCAGTGTGGGTCACCCTGTTCAAAGTCTTGTGATGCTGAAGTCCCTTCCACAGGAGGTTGTCCTGTGTCTTCAAAAAAGTCAAATGACAGAGAATTCTGAGGCTCTCATGCAGCACATTCCGTTAGTGAGTGGCAGTGCTGTCTGGCTGAGGGTCCTTTCTACCTTTTGGTTTTGAGAAGAGTCTAAATCCTCTTCATAAACCAACTTGCAGGTAAGTAAAGAAAGTGCCCGCGACATAGTGCCCCTAAGCCAGGCCTCCTTTCGGCCGGAGAGCAGACCCTCCTGCAGCCTGTTCCCGCACGTCTTCCTTCTGCCAGGGCCTTTCTTCAGGGTGACCCATGGGTCTGACCCTTCTGCCCAGACCGTGGTCTGACCCGTGGGAAGTCACTTCCTGGATTCCACGTCATGCCACTCCACTTCTCTGAGCCTCAGTTTCCCACCAGTAAAATGGAACGCTTTCTTAATCCAGGACAGGTTTTGGGGCTCCGAGAATGCCCTGAAATTGCATGCAGCACTTCACATGTCATGAACGTATGTGGATTTGCGGGGAGAGGATCTATACATTTTTATCACATTTTCAAAGAGGGTCCATGAGTCACAGAGAGATGCTTAAACACTGGACTAAATGATACCTGAGGTCCCTCCCAGCTCTGACATTCTATGAGCCAAAGGTTCTAAAGCAGATGACATTCTCTTCTTCCCGAGAGGCCGTCAAGGACCCAGTATTCCTAGGCCTGCCCTTCAGTGTCAGCGAGGAGACAGACTCTGACGAATCCCCTACATCCAGTGCAGGACCCACGGAAAAGGTTAGAACTAAACCTTTCTGCCTGATGAGATCATCAGCTTCCGCTCGCTAGAAATGTTCCAGCAGAAACGGAATTATCAGCTGTCCAGGAATACATAAGGAAGTTTTAAATCACGTGAAGAGCTGGTCTCTAAGATCTCTTCTGAGTCAAAGACCCTGTGAGAGGCAGGCTGCACGTCTTGGCTGCTGTTCTTCCCTCTGCTCGCAGGAACCTTCTCTCGTGTCCTGCCTTTCTCATTCTGACGTTCCGTGGAGCCTTTTTTCCCGCTCCCGGTTTAGTCAGCCTCCCACATCCTCCCGTAGCTCTGTGTGGAGTCCTCTGTTACAGGGCTCATCGCATCCCAAACTCACCATCTGCAGACGTGTGTGGGTCTGATTTCCCCACTAGATTGTCAGATCCTTGAGAGCGGGCACTGTGTTATTTATCTCCACATCTCCAGTGCCTGGGGTACCTGATATGTAATCAGCATTTAATGATAAATATTCGGTACCTGCCCCTCCCTGGGTCTAAGACCTCACACAAGTCATTCAGCATTCCAGGCCTTAGTTTTCCCCTCTGTCACACGGGAGGCTTGGACCAGGTACTCTCTGTGGGCTCCTTCACTTTCCATGCAGTAAATCCTCGTAAGTGGACTGCTTTAACCTGTTCGCCTTACGAGGCAGCAAACACCTTTGTGTGCCGTTTATCCCCCTAGTGCTCACTAGCATGTACATGTTCATGCATTTGCTTTCCCAGCTTCCTCCACGTTTCTCGTGAGCAGATTGCCATTGGACAGGTTCACAGTTTTGAAAAGGAACCTGAGAACAGAGGGGGTCACCACTGCACATACTGGGTCGGGAGACCCCACTGTGTGGCTTCCACAGAGAGTTGTATCTGCCCAGCTTTGATGAGAAGAAATTAATTTGATCAGGTACTAATTCCATGAATATTCAAGTTTCCACTGCCATGAGCGTAGGACCTAGGAGAGGTTTCAGAGATGTGATTAAATGGCTTCGTGGAGTAGGGGGGATCGAGTGCTGTCACCAAGGAGCTCTTTCTAAAAATATCGTTATGCCCAGCCCTGCAGCTCTTCATAAAAGTGATCATCGTCACTTACATTTATATACTGCGCTACAGCTTACAAAATTCTTATTAGTTCACTAAATCCGTACAATAACCCAATAAAGTAGACGGGACAAATAACAGACAGAGGCCAACTCTCCTGAAATCACACAGCTGGTAAGGGAGAGAGTGGGCACGTGAGTCTCATGCTACCCTGAGCCACCGATGTGTGGTTCTGGGGAATCATCCTAGCAGCCATGCTTACGCTCAAGGCTGTGTCCAAGTCCTAGCAGCTATCTGGTAGTCCAGCGTGGACCAGCCCTGGCCTCTTTTCTCTGACTCCCCCCACCCCCCCGTAAGTGTAACCGCTGGTGGCAGAACCAGGCCCCCGAGTCAGTTTCCTCCTGACCCAGTGCTTAGTCCCTTGTGCCAGTGTTGTTCCCAGGGCCTGAGAGAGGGGCGCCACGTCGCCATCGTGAATTCTGCAACGCAGCTCAATAAAAATCTTCCTGCCGCTCTCACAGCTAACGTAGCAGAGCACACCAGGATCCTCCTAAATCCTTAGGAAAGTTGAGGAAACGAGCTGGCGCCAAGCCTCCACCAGCACT
>PVKM010052076.1:0-10321 GCA_004027735.1 Carollia perspicillata
TGCAAGCAGTCCGGACACAGCACAAAGACGTGAGCCACCTCCTGCGCCATTCTCTACAGACCCAGCTTGGTTCTTCTCCAATGTCTCCTCTTGGCGTTGTAACTGATTTTATTACCAGTCTTCATCCAAACCCACTGAGGAACGGGCCGGTTCTGCTTTTGTTTCTTGGCCAGGAACCGCTTGATCCTGAAGAGCTTGTGAGAAGACATATCCAAGGAACGTCAGCTGCACGCACCACTCAACCACTAGCACCAGTCAACCGTTGGCACCAAGATGGAGGAGAAAGAGAAAGGATGCTGCAGGCGGAAGTGCGAGCCTAACGGTTTCCGGGGCAGGGCTTGGAGGCTGACATCATGGGTCCCCATCATTTCTTGGTGGCCTCAGTCCGCACACGCTCTGGGGGAGCTTGAGAAACTGCTGGTTCTTGTGAAATTGAATTTGCTTTCTGTGAATTCCTTTGAACTGATTAGTGTGCTAGGGGCATCTACTCCACGGGTGAGGGCAATAGCCCTTATAAATCCAAAGCAGAAGCCCTTCCACAGGCAGAGGGAGTGGAGGGGCAGCACCACACTTTATTTCAGTTTTTTAAGAACTACTTTTAATATTTTGTGCTCATATGTAGGTCAAAAATTACAGACACTGGTAGGAAATTTTATGAAATAGCCTCTGAACAGTGAAGAGTATTCATTCTTCCTCATTCTCATCCTTATGGGGATGGGGCTGATGGGAAAGGAGATATTTTTAGCATAACAATACATTGCAGGATTTGCCTGATAGCACATCAAATGACTGTGAACTAGGCATATATAGACATCTGAGCAACAAACCTTTATTCAAGGTCTGTAGCTCTAGCTTCAGGGAAGTATGTGAACTGGGATGTGTAGGGCTGGAGAGGCTGCAAGGGGATCAAGGAGGACTCTGTGCGTGCTTAAAGCTCTGCGGTCATGTGGCTTGTGGTACTCATGACTCATAGTGTGTACCTGGCTCAGACTAGTGGTCTTTTGCATGTATCCAGACTAGAGTACATGCAGAACTGTTTAAGCCTATGTGCACCCAAGTGTTGCTGTATATAGCTTTGGTCTTGAAGAAGGCCAGTTGAGCTGTCACAAGCTTGGATGTGGTCCTCACTCCCTCAGGTATTAGCTACCAGAACTACACTGACTTTTTTCTCTACCGTTTGTAAGTGAACCTTGTATGATTTACCCAAAGCTTTGTGCCTCCTCCTTCCATTCATCTAATTCTACTCCTGATCTTTGTCAATATTCTGGTTACCCACACATCTGAGTTTCTCTAAGAAAGGCAATGAACATTAGCAAGAGAGAAGTTGGGTTGTTGGTACTCTGCTTTGAAGAACATGAGGACCAACATTCTTTTCCACAATAGAGCCAGGAATGTATTTATCTCCCTAGCTAGGTGTGTACCAATAAATAGTTCTCCTGGATTATAAAAACAAAGAGCAATATGGAATAGAAAACCTGAAGGCAAGTTTGAATTGTGAAAAAGCAGAAAGGGGAGCAAGGTCAAAGGAGAGAGAATTCTAGGTGCCCCAAAGAGGCTGACTCTGTGAATTTAATTTCTCCTGATGTCAATGGTAAGAGAATATTTTGCATCATCTTGAAATCCCTCTATGTACTTATGTTAAGCTATAGACTATCTTTCTGGTAAGTCACCAAGCCAGTACTTTTAAAAGAACTGGAGATAAAATTAAATTAAAAAATAATAATTAGTTCTATGTACTCTACTATATTATTAGTTTTTGGCCAAAATAACTTTTCATAATGCGTATATTTTCAAGTGTTCTAAGGGCCATCCATAGATATCATAATTTAGATCATCATACAAATAGGGACCTTAACTTTTACCCTATAAGTAAATGACACTTTTTAAAGCAGCATCTATACTGATTGTGACAGGATCAGCAGCATTTAGCTTGATTCTTTACATACATGCTTTCTGTTGGTTGTTTCCCTTTTCATAGTGACTTTTTCAGATTGCCAGGGCTCATCCAATCCTTTAATGTAATGCAGTACTCAACTTAATTTGCCACTTGATCTTCAGCATGTTAAGACTTTTTGCAGACACGAATTGCTACTATTTGGAATTTTTCTCAATTAGCATGTCACACAAAGCTGGAGTCAAACTTTTGCTGAAAAGATAGTATTGCTCAAAATATATATATTTGATAGTGCCCAAAATATGAGGTCCAAAGACTCTTATGGTATCTTATAATTGCTGCTTTACCAGAAGGGATATTTGGGCAGGCTTTCAAAGTGTTTATACCTTTGGCAAGTATGGATAATCCCCAGAGAAGGGGTAGGGAATATTTTTTTTCTGAGGCCAGTATTTGAGGTAGTTCTTGGGGTAGCTGAGCTGCTGCTTCCTCTCTCATATGTTAGAATTTTCTCAACAAAGTGGTGAGGAAATTCTTGATTATCACCAATTTTCTCATTGTTCTTGAGAACAACTACTTTGTATCATTTTGGTATAAAGTTCTTTATATTTCTAAGGGCATGAAGAATAAGCTGAATTTGTAATTTGTCAGTTTTCTACAGAGCGTATATAATAGTTAATTTATTTTCTGTTGTGACTTGTTCAATACACACATGCCATTAGGTTGCAAAATAATAAACATATACCACCCTCAAAAAGTCATAGTCTGCTGGGAAAGAGTTATGTAGGTGACATTAGAAATGTCAAAGAAGACAAACAGATTGATGGAAAACAACCTCTTTGAACTTTGTGTGTGCATGCACACACATATATGCACACATGTCCTCTCTCATGTGCTGGGGTAGGGTTATTGAAGATCATACGGAAGAGAAGGACTTATATTCTTCTAAAGAATGGATGGTGTTTCACCAGGTAAAGTTGGAAGAAAAAAATGGAGAGGAGTGTAAGCTAAAGCCAGGGATAGGAGAAGTAAGGTTCTAGAAATAATCATATTTTATTTATTCTCATGATGTGAACATAACTACCTTATTATAAACTACAAAACAAAAGTTAAATATTATAATCAAACACACATGAGGGAGCTAATGAAATGAAAATAAAATAATTTCTTCCAACTCATACCATCTTCACATCAAATTTCTGATGGAGATATACGAGCTATCTCAACAAAAATTCGGAGGAGGGATTAAACCATATGCTATGTCCTTGGAGGCCAAGCCTGGTCCAATGTTGAAAGAAAGAAGGAAGCGAGGCAACATTTATGGAGTATCTTTCTACTAGATGCTAGATATTTCCTGACATCCATTTAATGCTTATAACAATTAATTTTATAGACTTCAGGGCTATGACTCAAAACATTAACTTTATTTTTATGCTGCTAACCAGAAAAATACCATCAAGTAAGCAAAAGGTGAATGGACTTCATGTGTTTATTTTAATTGAGAACCGAAGCTAAATAGGCTTCACCTAGGCAAAGATACAGGGAAGGGATGCTTCAGGTAAAGGGAGTTGGAGAGGCAAAAAAATTGGAGAGCCATGTTGATGTTACATAGGGCCATATCAATGCACAGTCAACACACTTGTTAATTTATAAATTCATTAATTGCACAGATATTTATTGAACTCTTACAATGTATAAGACACACTGCCCAGGGAACTCTTGATATAATAGTAACAACACAGACCAGAGATTCCTCTTCATATAGACTTCACATAGAATATAGCTTATATTCTTGTGAGTAAAGGCATGCAAATAAAAAACATGAACAAAGAGAAGAAGACATCAAATAGTAGTAGTAGGTGCTACACACAGGACTGTAACAGACTAACAGTATAAGGAGGTGGCTACTTTATATTGTATTGGATTGTTGAATGGTCAGAAAAGGTAATACATTATCCTAGATCAGAATGATAAACCAAACCAAACCTAGCAAAAAACAAAAACAAAAACAAAAACCCCAACCAACCAATCAACCAACCAAAAAACAAAACAAAAACAACCACACCCAAACAAACAACCTCATGTAGCCACATAAAAATCAGGAAAATAGAATTCTGAGTGCAATGTCCCCAAGGTTAGAATTAGAGTAATATGCTCAAGAAACATAGAGAAGGCTAGGATAGCTGTAGCATAGAGGGAAACAAGAAGAGCGATAGAGGTGAGGCCAGATCAGTAGGCAGAAGCCAGATCATTTATGGATTTCTGAGAAGTTTGGATTTTATTCTAAGGGTAATGAGAAGCTGTTGAAGTGTCTTAAGTTAGAAATGATCTGATATAACATCTTAAAAGATTTTAAAAGAGCTCTCTGACTGCTGTGTAGAGAGTGAATCTAGAGGCTCAAGAATGGAGTCAAGACCAGCTGGAAATCATTGCTGTATGAGACACTGTTGTCTTGGGCCTATGTGGTTGCTTAGGAAGTTCTGAGAGGAGGATGGGCTCATAATTTAATCAATCATGCTAGTGAAGGCTTTATGCAAGCCTTGATGATATAAGGAACTACAAATTATCAAGCATTTGGAGTACAAACATTTGTGCAGCAAGATATTTCTTATTTTCTGACAAAGAGCTCCCCTCGACCCCTGACACATAACTTTTCAAAAATGTCAATAGGCTTTGAAGTTTCCAAAAGGGCCTCATAACATTGAAATAAATTTTGATGGCATCAATGTACAAATAATGATTAAAAACTGGGCACTGCCTTTGTAGATAGGTAGTTTCACCTAGATTCATGCTAAAAGGAAATTGTGTAACAGCCAATACCTGTACAATGTACCACAAGATATTAGAAGAAATATAAGCAACTATTAGTATTTTATGGACTAAATAATGTCACTTAACAGAGGCATGGCTTCAGTTTTCCTCTACTGCTCTGCCAAAGCCACAGTGCATCTGGATGATTGCAGAACACGTACAGCAATGGAAGAAATCAATGAAAATCTAAACCTCATTATATTTTCTTTTCTTTGAAATATTCTACTTTAAGCCACTGTAAGTTTAATATAAATCAAGCAGCTATTATCATAGCAATGTATCTCATTTTTTCTTAATCACTATAAATTTTAAATGGTTTTAGAGTTTAAAACATGAAGAAGATGGTGACTATGTTTTACTTGGCTATGTACAGTAGAATTTGATATCATCTTGCAAACCTCTGCAGTAAAATAATCTTAATTCAGACTTGTGTAATTGTTTTACAAAGGCATTTTTGATGCCTAATTCTTATTTGACCTTCTCAGTAAGTTGTCAATACATCCTAGTATGAGTTGGTAAGAAGAATGTCCCCCATTACAAGCAGCTTGAAGGCACTCAGGGGATAGGAACTTTGGTTAGAATTATAGATAGAATAATTTGAGGGACTTAAAAGAAAGATTTTCTGAATGGGTAACCATAGACAACAGGTAGTTCCTGGGTACATTTTGGAGAAGTCTTAGAGAGCAGGACCTAAATAGAAGAGTGTGGCATCACTTAGAGAAGGTAGGGCAAGTTAGAGCCAGGAAGCTGTGGTATAAATAATGTGGATAGTTGAGCCAGAGCTATCTCAATTACTATTGTGAGTCTTCAGTGTTATTTGCAAGAGAATTTCATAATTGGTAAAGAATATGTGCACTAGTTGTTTTTATGTTTGAGAAGATGGCAGGAAGATTTTGATTGCACAGATGCCTCACCAGAGTTCAAGAGTTACTATTGTAGAGAAAACATAAACACCATCACCAATTTCAATACATGGTAGAAGACTCTGGCATCGACATATACTTGCAGGCACAGCTGGACCACAGTATTTATAGGGTGGCATACTGTAAGAAAGTAAGAAATATGGCCTGGATTCTGTAAACTTTGTTAGCTTGGCTTTATCGCTCTATACCTCTTCTTATCATAAGAGTGGCCAATTTTTAAGACCTGAGGTAATGTAAACATAGGGTTACAGTGAGCCACAAAATTTACCAAGATTAGTCCGGGTGTTAATGTGAAATATGATTCTCTACCTAAAAGTTGTCTGCTCCATTTTTCTTACAAACAGACACTGATTTTCTTCAGAAACTGGATAGCTAAGTGCTTCTGGGGAGCTGAACACATCCGCAGACTCGCGGAATGAGTCCCACTTGATAGTCTAAATCAGCTGTGGTAATTCCATCCCCCTTGCCAGTAATTGGTTTAGAAATAGCAAGTGACCCAATTCTATTAATAAAAAGTGAAAGCTAATGCCAGAGGAACTTGAAGCTGGTGGTATACTAAAGGAAACCATAGCAACAGTAAAAGATAAATCCACTCCCTGGTTAAATTGACTCAAGTTTCCAGGCATAAATATCATTTACCTCAGTCTATACTGTTAGACACACTATGTTTGAAAACCACAAATTCATGAAATACATAAAAATAAAGAATAAAATGCCCACTGTGAAGAGACAAAACAATGAACATATATAGACTAAAAAAATGATCCAGATTTTGGAATTATTGGACAAGGATTTTATTGTAGAAACTGTTTTTAATTTAATCTTTATTGTATTATTTCCATTACCATTTAGGTCCGCTATACCCTCCCCCAGCAATCACCACACTGTTGGACAAGGATTTTAAAATCCTTATAGCAGATTGGGAATTTTATTTTAAAATATGCATGATTAATACGTTGAATGCTCAAATATGGAAAGGGTAGAAATATACTATAGCAGATTGGGAATTTTGGCAAAGAGATGGTAAATCTAAGAAATAGGCAGTCCTGGCTGGTGTAGCTCAGTGGATTGAGCATGGGCCTGTTTAACAAAGTGTTGCTGGTTTGATTCCCAGTCAGGGCACATGCCTGGGTTGCAGGCCAGGTCCCCAGTAGGGGACACATGATAGGCAACCACACATTGATGTTTCTTTCCCACTCTTTCTCCTTCCCTTCCCCTCTCTCTAAAAATAAATAAATAATTTTTTTTAAAAAAGAAACGGGCAAATGGAAATGGTAGAAATAAAAAAATACAGAGATGAATAGTAAATAAGCAGGTTTATCAGTAGCTTCCATACAGCTGAGACTAAATAAGTAAATCTGAAGAAATTACTCAAACTCAATTAAAAAAAAGTGAAATAAATGAAAACAGAACTTTTAGAGTGTGGAATAAGATCAGTTTTACAATGTATAGATGTCATTAGACATTCTGAAGGATAAAAGAGAAAGAAGGGGGTGTGATAATATATGAAGATATAATGGTTGATAATTTTCTAGGAAAAGTGAAATTCATCAAACCACATATCCAAAGAAACACACTCAAGATGAATATAGAAAAAAACCACTTGGATTTATTATATCCTGACATATAACAACCAAAGAGAAAGGGAAAATCTTGAAAACAGCTAGAAATTTAAAAACAGACATTACATACAGAGGAACAAAGAAAATAATTATAGCAGACTTCCTTCAGATCTCTGCAATCCAAAGGACAACAAATTGACATCTTTAAAATACTGAAAACAAACAACCCTCTAACTAAAAATATGTCAACCCAAAATTCTATACCCAGCAAATAACATCTTCAGTGTTGGTCATTATGTCACCACTCCTGCATAGACACATTTTGAAACCTTTCCTGGCTGCCCCACTTGATTTTGAGCTCTCCCTTCTCAAAATCTCTATAACTTCAAACCTCAAATCACTCGTTAGTTGCCTGATTCTTTCCGGGAATGTCTTATTTGTGAATTGCATATCTGGAAATCTCCAAAAAGTGGAATCTTCCTGGTTTTTAGGAAGAGGAAAAAATTCTGCTGTGCTCTCACATCCCTAGCTAAGTGCTGCTGGATTCCTGTTAGGGAGGTAAAATGTTTTAACCAAGCTTCTTATTTGGTTGCTTTTGACCAGGAGATGGCACATTTTTATCATATAATAATCTGAGGGGCAAGGAGTCTGATAGCTGAAATGAAAAAAGGGAGGACAGATAAAGCAGCTACTTCTTTTCTATGGCAGATGTTGCTCTTTATTTTCTTGTAAGCAGAGTGTCCCCCTGCTCCTTAGCACTTCCTACTCCTCTTCTCTTCTACCCCCAAAGATTCTGCTTTATTTAGTAAAATCGTTGATAAATTGGGGAAAGAACAAGAACTTTCTCCTACTGCACCCACCCCCATCAACACTGATAATTGCACAGCTGCTTTCCTTGGAGCAAGGGATAGGGAAGGTCACCACAGAAGGCTCCCTTTTGTTGAGGATTGCTGGGGAGAATAGTGAGGAATTAAAAGGAGATTTCAGGGGACGGCAGAAGGGAGACATGAAGGTTCTGCTAGTGGGAGAACTTTTGCAGCAGAGATTAGAGATCTAAGGAGGAGAATCAAGATTTTGCTGAGGTATGTTAAGTGACTGTATCCCCTCTCATTGCTGACACTTACAGGGCCCCCAGGCGAACCTGCGGCCCCCGGGCCACGTGCAGCCTAGGATGGCTATGAATGCAGCCCAACACCAAATTGTAAATTTACTTAAAACATTATAAGATTTTTTGTGATTATGTGTCACAGTATGTTTAATGTGTGGCCCAGAGACTCGAAAAGGTTGCACAGCTCTGCTTAGAAGTTGGAATTATTAGAAGGGTGGGGAATAGGGTAATATTGTAAAATGCTGACTCTCACCTCAAAGAGGGTGCTGGGTACAGATGATGGTGACCACGGGAAGCCTAACCCTCATGGATTAATTTCCATAGTGGAAAAACCAGATGTGATACTGAATTTTGCCAAGATCTGCCAGTATGTTGCAGAAAAACACTTAAAAACTAAACAGATGAAAACTTTATGTTGGCTGCCAAGGAGGCATTACATTCTGAGCCTGGGAATAGATATGCATACTTATTTTGTTTATTATAATAGAAACTGTAGACAGACCTGAAATGATTACTTAAATAGTCAAGTTGCTGGGTATAATAAATCAAGAAAATACGAACAACTGTAATTGAACAACAACAAAATAATTTAAATTTTAAAAAATCAAGAAGTCTCTACAAATTCAGATAATCTTTAAATGCACTGTAGTTTAAATATAAACAGCAAACTTGTACTAAGAGACCACAGCTGCACTTGGGTGTATTTCAACAAGGCTCTGCTTCCTCTTCCACCCATCTTTCTTTAATGGTCATTTTCCTTCCACAAGAAGGACCTGCCTGCCCACATTAGGTCTGCTTCTCTCCGGGTCTGAGTCCTCTACTCCTGGTCAGCAAAGCTAGCCAATAAGCAGATGCTCTTTGTTACCTTTGATTGGCTGTACTTGTGCTCATTCTGAAAAGATTCTCAGGTCCACATTCAGGGCTTCTCCTGCCGAGACATAGCCAGATCACCTGGCAGGACCCTGCTGTACCAGAGAGGCCCTTGCCAAGGCTCTGCTACATAACTAGTTGAGTAAATAACTAATTTGGAACATATTTTCTAGATTTTCTTGTACAGGGTGAAGATGGTTCTGGGTGTTGTTACCTGAGTCTGTTTCCAAGGGTGTGTACAGAAATTTGTGGTAGGTTGTTTCCAAAGATGGCCACACAGTTCTTCTCACCCTGCATGCAATTTTACAATGTGACTTAGCCTGTCTTTCTTCAAGGAATGGACTATCTTTTCTTTCTCTTAAATCTCCCTTAAATGTTAGTAACTCATTTGGAATAACAGAATGTAGTGGAATGATATTCTGGGATTTCTAGGCCTACATGTTAAGAGACTTGCAGCTTTTGTTTTTGTCCTGTGGAAGCCCAGAACAACCATTTAAAGAAGTGTGACTACAGTTTTGAAGAGAGAGGCCATGTCAGAAAAAGCTTTAGATGATATGATAAAGAAAGAGAAGTTCATCCGTGTCCTCATATCTCAGCCACCCTAGTGGAGACCCCACTGGGAGACATGGACATGAAGCCATTGAGGGTGCTCTAGCCAACATCATGTGAAGACTGGCCTTGCCTCCATCGCAGAATCATGAGTAAGTATAGTGGAACCTTGGTTCTCAAACTTAATTCATTCAGGAAAACTGTTTGAGAAGCGATTTGTTCGAAAGCTAAATCTCCTCTATCACCCGAGAGACGTGTGACTGATCTCACAGTTGTCAACATGAAAAGGTTGTCAGGTTGGGAATTGAGACCTGAAGTTTTGTTACACAACTGAGACATTTGTTTCTGTGAACAGCTTGGTTGAGAACTGAATTGTTCCAGAACCAAGAAGTTCAAGAACTAAGGCTTGACTGTAAATACTTTTTGTCACTTTCAGTCCCACATTTTTGGAGTGCAGCATTAAATAACCAGTACCAGGTAAACTAGCACTGTAATAATAACACTGTGTGATGGTGATAATGACAGCAGTTAGCATTTATGTAACAGTGCCTCACGTGTGCTGGTGCTGTTCCAATCACTCTGCTTAAATTACTAATTTAACTTATAT
>PVKM010052077.1:0-10321 GCA_004027735.1 Carollia perspicillata
CATGAACCTAGAAAGGTTATGGGCATTACAAAATCTCATTCTGACAAAAGACAGAATTCTAGATGGGACCTTCCTTGTGCAGTGGCCATTTTATATAGTTTGACCTAATAGAATGTGGTTTCTGAAGTTGACAGTTCAGGACACTTTTCTGCTCTTAGCACTTAGCATTGCTCTGCCATTCTGATATTTGGGATGGAAACTCTCTTGATCTGGAATGGTGTTTCTCAAACTGTGGTCCACACACCACGGGCATCGACTCATCCAGGAGTTCTTGTTTAATGTAGGGTTTGTCTTGTCCCACTGAGGACTCACTAAATCAGAATCATTTGTTATGAGGACCACAAATCTGTACTCTTAATGAGGTACCCTAGTGATTCTCAGGTAAGTTTAAGTTTGAGTCACTTGGTCTTTTAGGTTCAGTTGGACTATGACGCTCTGGGTTCTGCTACAAGTTCTTTACCAAACTACCTCCTACACCTTTGTCCCACCCTCGCTTAATCCTGTGATTACCACAACATGAGACAACACGCAGTTTCCCCAATTTGCTACCTGAAGGTAATGGAATTTTATATGTAGGAAAATTGTTTAGTAATTTGAATTGATTTTCTACCTATGTGTTGGTCTCAGTTTATATCATTTTCTAATTAATTTACAGACCAAAAATTTTTTTTAAATGAATGCCTCGTTTATGCCCTTAAGAAGCTCACAGGCTAATACACTTTTGTATGAAAGACAGAAATAATAAAAATTATAAAGTATGCTGAAATAATTTAATAATCATGTGTAGGTATAATGTGAACACAACCAGTCACCAATCAAACGCAGTTTGGTTTCCTATGGGATTAAACCAACCCTTTTTATCTTTATCGTAGGCATACACAACTCACAACTCCAGGTTTCTTTGGGGGTGCGGTTATGATTACAATTATACTTTAAAATGATGTGATATTCTTAGAATGTAATAGTTCATATACCCCAGAAGAAATGTCACTAGCACAACTCAAAAATGATGTACCAGGTTTACAAGAAATACAAGTATTTTTAAGTGTTAACTTTTATAATTAAATCCTTAAGAACTAAGCTTAGGTTCAGCGTCACCTACAATGAAATCCCTGTGTAAAGCTGAGTCCATTTGTTTACTTTCATGATTGTTGCCCCAGTTAAAATGTATTAAACCTTTGAAAAACTAGACTAAAATGTCTCGACTTTCTAAATCACATAAAAGAGAATACATTTTATGCTTGCTTTGTGAGCCTCTGATGTCTTTCCCTTTCAAGTACGCTAAATTACGGACGAGGCACAATGATTAACATACAAGAACAAAGCAAAGTACTCTTCACTTACCCAAGAAGACGTATAGTGCAGACTCGTTATAATAAAGCACAATTAATGTTCACTCCTGTAAACTAAACAACAACAATACCAGGAGGGGCCATCTTTGCCATGCTCCTCGTCTTTATTTCAAGACTTGTCCAAACAGAAAGCAGATTCGCAGAATTTCACTAGTGTATTTTATTCTTTTCTCACAACCACACTGCTCATACTGCTTTAGACATTTTCATTATTCTTGTGATGTCTGAGAAATGACAAAATTAGAGAAGAGGAATCTGATAAAGATAAAGCGTGGCACAAAAGCTATACGGATAATTGCCTTCACAAATCCAGCTCAGCTCTCATCTCTCCTAATTAGCCTCATTACCATACTTTAAGACAGACTAGCAGTCACTCCAGACCCTGTTCTTCTCCGTCAGAACGAGTGCTGACAGCCAAATGGACAACATATGGAGAACGACCCTCTTTCCGGCCCTTGTTCTACACACAAGGCCAGAGCAAGCCCCTCGAATCCAGGCTCAAATAGGTGTCTCTCCATCGGCGGCAGAACAAAGGCCTCAAACACCTCTCTTCACCCCAACTTCTCACGATGTTGAGAGTTTAGGTCCTACACTTTAAGTGTTTACTACATGAACGCTGGCCGTTTTCTGGAAGAACGTATAGTGTATAAGCACACTAATCCGCTCGACGACTTTTTTGTTTGGACCTCCTCACCGTTAAACAACTGTAACACTTGGATACCCCACGCTAATTTGCCCCTGACATAATTGTGCTCACTCCTAAAATTCCTTCTTAGAAACCAAATATAGGAACTTCGTTGGTCAGCATTTGAAAGTAAATTCTGATAGTCATTTAAAAATGTCAAGTAATGCTTGAGTATGACATAACAGGCAATACAGTCTCATGTGCTCTGGGAAAATCAGGATGGGAATACATTAAAAAAAAAAAGAAAACACTTGGTGACAGACAAGGTGACTGTTTTCCACCCCCAGAAGCCTCACCACGTACATTCTACCGTGGTTATTTCTGATACATTTACTTTTTATAAGATAAATTTTAGTAAAATTCAAAAGGTATGTTCAACTTACACTATCAGAGAAGGTAATTATATTTGATTCCATTGGCCATAATACTTAAGATATTATCAAATTTCTCCATTCTAAAGAAATAAAAATGTTTCAATTACTTTAAACAATTCAATCATTCAGTACTTCTATGCACTCTTTCTAGGCCCATTTGTTTATGTAACCACAGGTATCTTTCTTCCCCTCTCCCATCACTTTCCCAGGCCTCTAAAGATTACTGTTAGATTTCACTTTGCTTTTGCACTGCAAAACCAAAGAATGGATGAAATAAGAATGGCAACAACATCAGGGAAATGGATGCTCCGCCCTTTGCAGTTTGGGGAAACCCACAGTTCATTCAGCACGACCAAAAAACACCCCGAAGGCCAGTATTTACTAAGCATGGCACACGCACTGCAGTCTTGTCAGACATCCACAGCGAGTCTCTCATTGCAAACAAATCCGAAGGCTGCGGAGCTTCTGCGCCTGTCTGAGGCCTGTTGACTCTGACAGCAGAAGGCTCTTCTAACTAATCAGGCAGCCAGCTAGCGGCCTGGTAGTCCCACTCCGAGAGTTCACGATTTCTTGTCTGTGTTCGTTGCTACCTCTTCGTTTGGTAACGATCTACCGGAGAGGAAGAGCCTAAAATTTCAGTGAGGTTTTCTTACCTGCCTACTTCATAGGTAGATTGGTAAGTACCAACGAGCTGTTTAACTGGATCGTTCCAACAAAGGCATGCCTAATTAATGCTGGATCCCCATCAGGCTGCTGGAAGAAAACTAATTGTCAAAGCAGCATTCCCAAACAACAGGAAATACTTTGAGCTTCACACATAACACTTTAAAATGCATGCTGCCTTCACTGGAAGACGCCAGAGTCGTATGCGATTTAGAAAAAATGCCCACAAAAACAAATTGGGAGGGGAAAAAAAGTGAAGAAATCTCTTGTGTGAAAAAAAAATCACCACCAGAGAAATAGCAATGTGATGAATTAGACACAAGCATTCAGGGAACAGAGCTACTGGGCTGTGTGCAGCGGAGAATTCTGAGAAGGGCAATTTCAAAGCTCTCTAACAAAAATCGGGTGAGTTGTTTCAGAAATCTGCTTTGCACATCCACCTACGGAGCCTGGGAAACACTGGCTCTGACCGGGATGGGGAGGCCGGGACGGAATTCCAAACCCAGCCTGATTAGAGGGTCAGGACTCAGAACCCTGCCATGTCCCCAGGAGGCACAGGCCTCGCCGACCACCTTAAATGCTTTGAACGTGCTTTTCATTCTTCACACTATTTGACTTCCAAATGCCTCACGTTCCATTTCCAAAAATTAGATAATACGAAGGAGGGCCAACGATTTTGAAGGGCCAACGATTTTGTGAGGACCCCTAACACCACATCATTGGCTAATGCGCTGCCTCTTTTAGGAACAAACTCTAGAAACGATCCCTGAGAGCCTTCACCACTGTCAAAAATAACTGTTAACCCCGAACTGAAGAAACAGCATACGCCCTGCTCTTTTCTGCCTTTGGTGGTGTAAGTTTGGAGTCTTGTGGCCTGGGAGATCTGATGGCACATTCAGGAACTTTTCTCCTCTGAAGTTACGAACTCTAACTCCTGTTGTCACCTATGCAGCCCTGAACGCCAATGACACACGAAAAAACAGGGCAGTGAAAAGTGGTCGCATACACATGTGTCCCAGTCGTGCCTCCCCCTCAATAAAAACAAGTTAACGGTGGAGCCCTGGGACAGTTTTTTAGTGTTCGCACCTTACAAAAATGTCATAGATCCATAATGCATCCCTTTGGGAACCCAGCTAGTTATATATGTTTGAAACCATACAAACCCCCACAAAACCAGATAGCTATCCAGATTCTGATGGCACATTCCAGATGAAGTTTCTCCTCTTGCTCCAGAAGGATATAAAAGTGTGGCAAGTATGAGTCGACAGCCCACAGCCATCGGCCTCCAGCAGATCCCTTCCCCCTCCGGCCCACTCTTTTTCACATATTTAAACTGTATTTACAAGGACTATGCGATGTAATGTAATTACACAAGGAAGTTAAAAGCTATACTGATGTTAGTTGATATATTTACATGTGCAGTGCTCTATTTAGGTCAGTGACAATCTTCAGGTAATCTCGGGCAGGCTGTTAATTCACAAAGTGATCCCAACTACTTCTGAATAGCGTACAATCCAATTTTGGTTACATGCACATTTCGATGTATTCGTGTTCAGCACTCTTTTCTCATTCATTCGAAATTCAGTCTTTTTTAATCGGTGCATTCTATATGTACCAGACATCGTGCCGGGTGTACCATCTTGCGTTTTAAATGATATTTGAAATGATGAAAGGGGATGAAAGGGGGAAAAGGGACCCATCTCAGGCACTGATACCACATGTCAAACAAGAATGGAACTGATGAACACATGAAAGAAACGGACAGCAAAAAATGCAACCACTTTCGCCTGTAAACACTAGATCATTTAAGGGAAGTCCCTCCAGAGTTACTGCTTCCTGATTGATGTAATCCTAACCACAGCCTGTGGTCCAAAAATTGCCAATCAATCACGTATACATTACAGGAAAAATTGGGTTAACATGTCTCCATGCCGGTGCTTCAGTGATGTTCCTGTGCAACCCGGGCTCAAGATACCCCATGCAGCAAACCCGCCTGCTGGTGTATCGTTCGTTTGTTTTCACCTCACCGTTTTGTTATGATGTATAGGCAACGAGCCTCATGTGGCCTTTCTAATCTGAAAATGAGCCAAGAGAAAGAACGTGCTCAGAAGTGTTGAAAGAAAGGCCCATTCTGTGCCCAGGGAACTGCATCTAATACAGGAAATGAACACAAGTTTGCTGTAAGCTGTCCAGCCTCTGAATCAGCTGTTCCCCGCTCAGGATCCCTTTCCCTCCCCCACTCCCAGCTCTAAAACCAAGAGCTAAAAAGCCAATATTAAAGTTTTGAAAAATGTGTTTTCCTCTTCTTCTCCCATGTTCTCTCAAAGCTGTGTAAATCTAACTTGAATGGTAAGCGGCTTTATTTTAACAAGTGTGAGTTATCAGAGTTCGCATATCAAATTAAACCCAATGAATTCTGGACTTGTTTTAAATTTCAAGCCAGAGGCCCTAACTCCCTGCATTTCACTTGGCGGCTGGCCAGACTCAGTAATAAAGTGCTAAGCAGAAGACAGGAAATACTCGAGAAGTCGAACAATGTTATGACAATGTTTATAACTTTTACAGTCAGGCCTGGCTGAACATCTGCACAACATCAGACTCTGGTCAGACCCGCAGAGAGGAAACCATTCCTTAGCTGGCAGCGTTTTGCTCCAGCCAGATGTTATCACTTTACTGGTATCTTTTCACCAAACAAAAAGAATATATATTATACAGTATATATTTACATTTCTGAGAAGGAAATGGGGGAAGGGTCCTCTGTTTTATAGAAATGGTACCACAGATTAATTTTGCCCCATAATTGACTTATTCAGATGGTTCGAAGACAGTTTACAGACAATGGTATCCTTCCCTTTGATGTGATAACATTCAAACTGCTATTGTGTGTGTGTGTGTGTGTGTGTGGAGTGGGAAAAAGCCTTGTTTGATGCCACAGACTGAAATACAAAGGGACTTGCAAAGACCATGGCCTTGGCATGCTTGGATGAGGCTCAGATGCCTGTAAAATTAAGCAGTCACCTGACAAGTATTTATATAAGTGAAATAATATTCGTGGCATTTCCTTGAACACAGATGTAACATAAGAATTTATCATTTTAGTCAAAACTGAGGAAACTAATGCCTCTTTTACCTAAATCATTTCAAGAACCTGACATATAAAATGTCGCATCACCATTAATAACACTCTAGACAGATCAGTATGGAAATACATTTTTAATAAACCTAGACTAACATAAAACAAAATGAAACCAAAAAAGCTGAGTGGGTGTTTGGAAAATAGTATCAGCAATAATATAACTTTATATGCCCTTCACCTGCAATTCCTAAACCTAAAAGATGGGTACAGTCATGTCAGTTCACCGTTAGTTGGCAAAACACAAAAACAAAATCCACCAAATAAACATTCCCTCCACCATTTCGGACTGATTTCTCAGTTTCGCTAAAAGAAATGCCTGTATTGGTGTGTGTGTCTGTGTGAGTGTGGGTGTGTGTATACATCGCGATGAACCTGCCTACCCCGGCCTGCAGGCTGCTCACTGTGTGCCTTCGATAAAGGGGAAAGCTTGTTCAAAATGTGATACACGTTGTTGGCTTGTCCTCCTGGGAAAGTCGCAACAACTCCGTCCACAATAACTACCAGAGACATTAAAATGAGCACGGTTTTCAAAACACCTGCTAGGAGTCATGCACCTACTGCAGTTTCAATTATAAAAGACTGCCTGCCAATTTCTAAACAACCCAAACTATAAACAGGCGGTTGATTTGGATGAATTTGACTAGATAATACTATGGCCTGCAGTTTGCACTGGGATTCATTTTCCTGTGATTTATGCATTTGGTCCTACACACGTTAACACACCTGAAGCCTAGGGATGAGAGAATTCTTTATTTGCAAGGGAATTTATTCATGGGGCCATTCAACTGGAGTTAAACTGAACTAGGGTATCGCATCCAGGGGTTTCCAAACTTTTATTTATTAGTATCACCTTGGTTACTACTAAAAAGTAAATAAATGCCTGGGCTTCATCCCTAGGCCTGGAGTTACATGATGGTATCCTGGAGTCTGTAAGACACTGGGGTCTACTTACCTACTTTTAAAGCTTCCACCCCCACAATTTCGAGTGTGCGTGCACGCTGGACCGAGCTACGCCACACTACGCCACACTGCTTGTCTGTTGGGCTGCTCAGGGCCTGCCATGCTGGCTATTCAATATTTTGAATATCACCCTGGATACAACCATTCAAATTGGCTGGCCTAAGCAAATTCCAGTAAGTTTTCTAGTAATGTTTTAAATTATTCCACTTTTACTACTGTACTTCCATGCTATGATTGTCTTCTGAGTTTTTCAAGTTTTTTGGCTTTTATGCAAAGTAAGCTCCACTGTGTATAAGTTGTTTTGACATATTTAATTCCACAAGAGAATTCTAACCACCAGTTCTTTCATCAGCGTTCACACTACTGCAATGATAGAGTGCTCCATTACTTAATATTTTTCTCAGAGCCCGAGATACTGATGCTTGATTAATTTCAATCTCCTGTAGTCAACAGTGATATTATTATTACTGTATTCTGATGGATTGGATTATTTGTAAATCCCGTAACACTCCTCACTAATGAACTCGATGGCTTGAAAACTTGCTGAGTTAAATTCTACTTTGTCATTTTCATAAAATTCACAAGATTACACTGAAAAAGAGAATATTTTCAAAGAAGAATTCTATATAGCATAATATAAGAACATTAAAAGTTCCTTCTTTCTAAATGAAGGCATGAAATATAAATTATAACACAAACATTTCCCCTTAAAACTCTGTATACTTTAAAAACAAATTCCCATTCCCCAAACCTTTCGCAACAATCCATTACTAGATTGTTGGTGGAGATATAAGTGAGGTCTCTATAAACTTTAGGCTTCCAGATAGTGCGTCAATTTTGTTTTTCTTTTTAAGAACACTTACAATATCTTGATCAAATTAAATGCCATCATTTCCTCCACGTTCTTTGTGTTTATAAGTGTCTCGAGAACCCGTTCCTAGCCCGAATGACGAAAAAGGCCTGTTGGTATTTCCACATTACTTTTCTTGTACTTTAAAGCACATAATACTCTTCCTAGTTGTTCTCACTGCTCCTACAAAACCGTAAGTTATTAGGCACACAGAGCAACCAAGGCAACAGAAATGTGACTATGAAATCTCAGGCTGCAGCAAGCAATGCCTGCGGCCAGGCCCGATTTCACATGAGACCAGCTCCTCTGTGAGACATTTGTCCAGGTGACCTGCGAGGTTACTCTTTAGTAAGAGGCGGTTCATGCCTCTCACAGATTAGGCACATATGACCCAATAACCGAAGCTGTATTTACGAGTGCATGCTAATTTCTGGCTTTCATACATTATTTCTGTGGTTTTCAAACTTTTCATATCAGTGAAGGCAATTTTTTAGACCTTGCATGGGTGCTCAATCTCATGATGAAGTGCACGTGAAGGTGCCGGGGGAGGGGCTGATGGAGCGCTGGGGCTCCACCTGGCTCGTGCCATGAAGGTGGTTTGGGGGATCCTGGCTGAACACCAAGCCTTTATTGGAAAATTTAAATAAGGGAAACTAAACTAATTTTCTAGAGTTTGAAACAGAGCTGAGAAACTAGAGCATATGCCTAGTAAGCTTCAAATATCGGTCTTTTTTTTTCTCCAAAACTAGAATTCTTTTTTCCTATGCCATACAGTTTCTTTTCGATGAGGAAAATGCTTTCCTTCACAGTTTATACTAAGTAATTGCAATTTTTAAATTATAATTAGGCAACCTGTGATGAACCTCTGTATACATCTATTTATTCTAGATAACCTTGAATTATGATTTAACTTCTCAGGTCTCCCCCGACCCTCTACTTTAGAATTTTAGCCCTTTTCTTAAAAAAGATTTTATTTATTTATGTATTTTTAGAGAGAGGGAAAGGGAGGAGAGAGGGAGAGAAACATCAATGTGTGCTTGCCTCTCATGCAACCCCCACTGGGGACCTGGCCTGCAACCCAGGTGTGTGCCCTAGGCTGGGAATTGAACCTGTGACCCTCTGGTTCGCAGGCCTGCGCTCAATCCACTGACCCACACCAGCCAGGGCAGAATTTTAGCCCCTTTCTTTCTTGATGATTTAGATTTGATATTGCTCTGTGTTCCTAAATTCTTACTCAGATCTGGAACTTGAATTGTATTCCAAATATTTAATTAACCTATAAGATATTGTTAACTTTTAAGATGCATTTCCTACACAGTATTTTACAGGAATCATATTAATGATAGTTGGGGATTAAGAAACGGAAACAAAATATTTTAGCAAGGAAGTGAATTTAACATCTTGTTCAAACTAATCACCTTGGCAAGGATCATTTTAAGACGTATACATTGGAAAATTGTCTGGAGTATTTCTCAGCATATTTAGGTACAAGCCAATCAGAGAAATAATCAGAAAATACACGGCTCCCGTACCGCATCGGCACATTCCTTCTTTCTTTGTGTAAAAATATCTTCACTATTTTAGATTGTTTGGGTTTTAATTTATTAAGAAGTTTGCTAAGAGAAGGACTTACCAAAATCTTAATCATACAGTACAAAAATATTAATCATAAAGCACATGCAAATATATATTTTCAAAGAGTTCTGTTGAAACCAGTGCAATCCAGCATCTAGCAGTAATGAGCAAACTTGCTCATTTAACGAGAGTTTACTGAGGGCCCATGAGCTCTCCTTTAAGCTGGGGACAGAACCTGGAATAAGTGAGACATAAATTCTTGCTTTCATTCTAGTGGGGGAGAAAATGTACCATTCACTTGGGGTGGAGAACACACACATGCACGAAACACTGTTATCCTGAAAGAGCCAGGAGAAGGTGCGCAGTGTGCACCCAAAACAGGCCTGATGCGAAGAGGGAGTGGTTAATTTTGACTGGTTATATGATAGGGTACAGTAACTTTACTTTAAAAGGCAAAGAATGTAAGTTAATTTTGACCGATTAAAATACAGGTAGCTTTACTTTAAAGTTTAAAAAAAGAAAACTAAAATACCACTGAGGCTGGCCCAGATCCCACATTCAGGAAGATGGAAGTGGTGAGCGGTGTTCGAGGTCACTCAACAGAAGAATTTAGTGACGGCCAGAGCTGGAAAGACGAGGGACTGGCACCCACAGGAGAAGGTGGGGGAAGAGTGCTGAAGGGCTCAGTAAAAGAGCTGGCTCTTATTACTTCAAGCAAGCAGAAGA